>PVJX010006900.1:0-74433 GCA_004027295.1 Dolichotis patagonum
GAGCAATAAGACAGGAAAGAGAAATAAAAGGAGTAAAGATAGGAAAAGAGGAAGTTAAATTATCATTATTTGCAGATGACATGATACTTTACATAGAAGACCCCCAAAACTCTATTGAAAGACTCCTAGATATAATTAACAAATTCAACAAGGTAGCCGGATACAAAGTCAATACACAAAAATCAATAGCATTTCTATAAATAACAACAGAAGTACTGAGAGAGCAATAAGAGAAACTACACCCTTTACACTAGCATCCAAAAAAATGAAATACTTAGGAATTAATCTCACAAATGAAGTAAAGGAGCTATACAGTGAAAATTATAATACCCTGAAAAAGGAAATCAAAGAGGACCTCAGAAAATGGAAAGACATCCCCTGTTCATGGATAGGAAGAACAAACATTGTAAAAATGGCCATTCTCCCAAAATTACTATACAGATTCAATGCCATCCCAATCAAAATACCACTAACATACCTCATAGATCTAGAGAAGTCACTCCTAAGATTCATCTGGAACCAGAAGAGACCTAGAATAGCAAAGGCAATTCTAAGCAACAAACGCAAGGCAGGAGGCATAAAAAATCCCCAACTTGAAATTATACTACAAAGCTACAGTGATAAAGTCAGTATGGTACTGGAATAGAAACAGACCCAAGGATCAGTGGAATAGATTGGAAGATACAACCAGAACTGCAAACTCACTCAACCACCTTATCTTTGATAAAGAGGCCAAACATGCTTGCTGGAAGAATGACAGTCTCTTTAACAAATGGTGCTGGAAGAATTGGCTGTCCATATGCAGAAGACTAAAACTAGACCCATGTCTATCACCATACATTAAACTAAAATCTAAATGGATCAAATATCTAAATATTAAAACAGAAACATGAAAACTGCTGGAAGACAAAGTAGGTAAAAACCTCAAAGATATACAGGTAGGAAGAGAATTCATGAACAAGAACCGAAGTTCACAGGAAGTACTTCCCAGAATCAATAACTGGGACCACATCTTATTAAAGAGTTTCTGCATGTCAAAGAGGTTTCCAGCAGAGTGAAAAGAAAACCCACAAATTGGGAAAAAATCTTCATGAACAGCGCCTCAGACAAAGGACTTCTGTCTAGAACTTATAAAGAATTAAAAAAAAAAATCAGACCCTCGAAATTCAAAGACCCAATCGAAAATGGGCATCTGAGATGAATACACAGTTCTCAGAAGAAGAAATATGAATGGCAAATAAATACATGAAAAAATGTTCATCATCATTAGTCATGAGAGAAATGCAAATTAAAACCACACTGAGATTCCATCTCACTCCAGAAAGAATGGCCAAGATAAAAAACACTACCAACAACAAGTGTTGGAGAGGCTGTGGAGAAAAAGGAACTCTTCTACACTGATGGTGGGAGACTGGTGCAACCACTGTGGAGGTCATTCTGGAGGTTCCTCAAAAAGCTAGGTTTGGAAGTCCCATTTGACCCAGCTATTCCGCTTCTAGGCGTATTCCCAGAAGAACTGAAAACATCATACCGCAGTGATATATGTGTACCCATGTTTATAGCAGCACAATTTGTAATAGCCAGATCTTGGAAACAACCTAACTGCCCATCAACTGAGGAATGGATAAAAATGTTGTGGCATTTTTATACAATGGAGTACTACTCAGCTATAAAGAATGATCACATCGAGATATTTATAATAAATAGACACGACTGGAGACCATTCTCTTAAGCGAAATAAACCAAACTCACAAGGGTAAATACCATATAGTCTCCCTAGTATGAGATTTGATAAGAGCATATAAGACTTTATGGTAAGCATAAGTCCCCATCTCATAGCTTTGAAGTCTTTCAAAGTTTTCAATCATCAGTTGGAATGGTTTTATCCTGTTTTGCTTGACTATATCATGCGTGATGATATGAACAGCTGTCTTAAAGTAAACAAAATATTATGACAGTTATTGCTGATTTAATATCATCTTTCTTAGAATTCCTACCATGCGTCTTTTGTTCTACTACCATTGGTTCTATCTATCCAATTGTGTCTTATTGGAATTTGAATATGTGTGATAGTTTAAACAAAATTTTTTTTATCGAAAATGAGATATTATAGTACCCATTGATCATTTTCTGTTATTTGGTTCAGAAAGCCCCATAATTCTTTCACTCTATGCATGGCTTTATACTATTGTGTTATGTTTGATATTATTGTAATTGAAACTATGCTCAACTATAGCAGAGTAAGAGATATGGTGTTAGATACTGTTGATGTCCAGTTGTCTTAATGTAAAGTACTGTGTTGCCTATGTTGTCCTGTTCTGATCTACTCTGTACTGCCCCATTTTGTTTTATTCTCTTTCAAATAAAAATTAAAAAAAGAAAAAAAAAAGAAAAAAATCCCTTTTTTGTTTTAGGTCATATACCTCTTCCCTGGGATAGTGACTCTCAGCTGTGGTGCTTATCCTGAATGTTTTTAAGATGAAGGAAGAAAGTAAGCTCATGCATGCATAAAAAGCAAAGAAAGTCGGGTGATATTTCAAAATATTGTTTTGTTTTCTTAAAGACAGCTGTTCAAAATATTGTTTTTTCACCATATGCTATGCCCTTTTCAAATTCAACCATTACATTGAAAATTCTTCCTGTGATAAAATTCCTCATTCTTCCTTTTAGAAAATTTGTATGGATTTTTATGTTGATCATTTTATGAACTCCCCACCACTTTATATATTGAGATTCCATGCTTCCTCCTTCAGTATATACCGGCATTTGAAGATAGGGCCTTTAAAACAGCAATTAAGATATAAGGAGAGCTTTTTTTTCTCTATCTGCTCTACAATCTTTCGTTATGTCATCATTTCTGCAGTCTTCTGAGAAATTATTTCTGATTTTATTTTTTGAGCATCATTCATCTGCTTTCTTACATTAGCCAATACCACTTCAGAGAGTCCAGGTGGGTAACTTTCCACTTGATCTGTCTGGTGACTCCCGGACTTTTTATTTGGTGAGCTGGAAATCTGGGGTTGAATTTGCTTTCTCATTTTCTATATTTTATTTTTATTTAATTTCTGGATTGATGCTTGTACATTGCTTATGGCAAGTAGCTTTATTGATAGTATTTAGAACTCTTATGAAATGACTGCTTCTCAGATGTCATCGAGGTGTAGCTGGCTTTTGGGTTTTGAGTCTTTGCAAGACCCTATCTCTTCAGTTTACTGGGGTTGAGAAGTTCCTGCCTACTTTTCCTCTGGTCCTTTGGCACTGGCCTGTAGTATTATTTATGACCCTTAGGCAATCTCATTTTTGCCATATCCAGAAGAGCAACTAATTAGAACAATTATGACACCTTGGCTGACGTAGTACATTTAACAGTAACAATACCATCAAACACAACCTAAAAAATGACAAATTAGTAACTATTGATTTGCCACTTTTAACCATATGAACTATATAACAAAATCTAAAACCAGAAATTGTCTACAGTGAATAGGACCACAATATGATAGTTTTACCCTTAGGACATAAAATTTAAAAAGGTTAGGGGAAAAATAGAAAAAATAGAAGAAGAGGGTATGATTAGATGCAAGAATGGCGACAGAGGAAAAAAAAAGTCCTCTTCAAAGCGTGTCTCTGTTGTCACTGGTACACAAAGTGGCAAACAGAGTCCAGATCCCTGTTGGTTAATCTTAGCAAACTAGTCTTACAGTAGGCTAGTGGATACGCCAACAATTCTGCACATTTGGTTCCACTGAAGTTCAGGTCGATTCCTGGCTGTGAGACTGGAACCCAATTTGTTCATCTTTTGACACTGTATGTTCTGCCAGCTTGCAATTGGCTCTTTGATATCCTGCTGATGTGAGTCTGGCAGCCTTACCCTAACACTGGGAGATGCTATGGATTGATTGCAGTCCAGTATGACTGATGTCCTCATAGCAAGAGGTTTGCATGCACACACACACACACACACACACACACACAAATAAAAGATCATGAAAGGACAGAGGAAAAGGATAACAACTACAAGTGAAGAAGAGAAACCTCGAACAAATCAACCATGTTGACATCTTGATGTCAGAAGTCTAAGGCTCCAGACTGTGAGAAGCACCAGCCTAAGCAGACCTACTCATCTATGTGTTATTCAAAGCTGAGGTGAAGCATTGTCTCCTCTAAAAATATTGTTCTAATGTTTCACCTGATCTACATGTTTATTTTACTTTATTTTTTTGGTACCAGATTTTGAACTCACAACCTTTTGCCTGCCAGGCAGGCACTTATGCCACTGAGCTAAATCCTCAGCCCCTATTTTACTTCTTATGCTATTTTACACTGGACTTTATTCATAACATTCATAATTTTTATTCTCACTGAATTGAAATTAACACTGCACTTGACTCTATTCTCCATCACCAAAATATCCTTTGATTTAGAGATCCAAGTCTTACTAAATTTGACATGTTTAATAACCTGCATACACAGTTACCTGATGTAAATATTAAATAACTTTATTGTGATACCAAGGATGAACCCATGTTGTTCATGTTAATCTACATCCTAGATCCTTTTATTTTGAAACAAGATTTCTATAAGTCATTAAGTTGTACATACTGGGCTCAAACTTTCAGTCCTCCCAAGTGTTAGAATCACAGACAATGGGAAAAGATAAAGGGATAAAAGGCACAGGGGAAAGGCAAGGAGTGAATATCAAGGGGGAAAAATCGATCGATTTATATTATATAAATTCAATTATTCCCCCAAATGAAATTATATATATATATATATATATATATATATATATATATATATATATATATATATAGTGTGTGTGTGTGTGTGTGTGTGTGGTGTGTGGTAGCAGGGGTTGAACTCACGACCTTGGGCTTGCCAGGCAGGCACTTGATCGCAGAGCTAAATTTCCAGCAATGAATATATTTTTCAACTAAAAAAATTGAAAGATAAGTAGAAAAGAAAAGAAATTGTTTCTTTAAAGTTGAGTAAAGTTATAAAATATGCAAAGCAAGAAAAAGGATTACAGATTATGTTTACTATGAAGTACTTTCTGTTTTTAGCAGACCATTGTGCAATCTGATTCTATAGGTATCTATTTCTGTCTTCGTTTTCATAGTTCTCTTTTGAAATTTTTAGTTGTAAAAGTTAACTTTTATAGCACTGATAGTCATAAGCATAGCTGTTTACAAATATGCAAGTGATGTTTTTAGTAGAGAAATAAAATTGTTTCCATTCTCCCTATCACAAGAGATGATTCTGAATCTTACTCTTTGCTGCCTTGTTTATACTGAGCATTTGTTCGTCTTGTAATTTTAACACTACTGATTTTGTGTGTGTGTACGTCCTTGCATTTTTTTAAAACTGGTTTTAACATCTTACTGATTTTTACATAAGTTCATTCCTGATTCATACATAGTTGCCTGAGACATGATTTTGTCTTTTAAAAATGGTTTTTAATAAATATATATTGGGAGAAATAATCTCTGTGGAATACTGCATAAGTTCACTTTCTATTTGCCATTTTTCTAGTTACAAAAGAACTCCATACTTTGTTACTAAATAATATTAATAGATGACCTGAAATTCTATAGACCTTTTTCTTTCAGTCCTTTCCTTCTTCCTTCTCTCCCTCTTTCCTTCCTTCCTTCCTTCCTTCCTTCCTTCCTTCCTTCCTTCCCTCTTTTCTTTCTTTCTTTCTTTCTTTCTTTCTTTCTTTCTTTCTTTCTTTCTTTCTTTCTTTCTCTTTCTTTCTTTCTTTCTTTCTTTCTTTCTTTCTTTCTTTCTTTCTTTCTCTTTCTTTCTTTCTTTCTTTCTTTCTTTTTTCTTTCCTTTCTTTCTCTCTCTCTTTCTCTCTTTCTCTCCCTCCCCCTTCCCTCCCTCTTTTCTCTTTCTTTCTTCTTTTTATTTGAAAGAAGTTTTGAACAATTTCACATGACCTGGATATCATACAACCAGTAGCATGGGGATGCTAACTTCTATTGTTCATAGATGATTTCGTTGTATTCTTTCTAGTTTTCTTCATACATGTGTGCAGTATTTTGAGTGAGAGACTTTCTTTAACTCATTATTCCCAAATGTTGTTTGTATGCTGTTATGCTGTAATGTACTTGCTTGGAGGTATTTTAACATTCTTTTTATATTTTGATAGGAATGCATTCAGCCTAATTAGAAATCTGAAGTTGGAATGGAATACAACAATACGTGACCTTCACTACAAAGGATCTTACATTCATTTCCAGAAGAGGTCAAAGAAATAAAGTGTAACTCATTAGCCTGAGGGTAAGTTGTCTCTCTGACATAGTAGAAATTAGCAACCCTACTGTCTTTGTCCTTAAGGGTTTGAATATTAAAATAAGTGTCAAAAGTATCAGACTGACTAAAATAACAGACTTTACTTGCATGTAGAATGAAAGTATTTATTTTACGAAGATTCCTTTTTGGTTAATATTCACAAGCATCCTCAATTTCAGTAATTTGTGACAAACCACATAAATATTTCCAAAGTAGAAATTAAATGACACATTTTGGCTTTATGTTGTATTGAAATGATTTAATGATATCTAATGAAAATATGTAAAATAGAGAACAAAAAATGGTATGATTAATTTATGGTGTGTGATATGATTTACTTTGAAAATATAATTAGTTTCATTACTAAGTTGCATTTCTACCCTTTAATACTTCAATGAATCAATCTTTTCTCTAAAACTAAAGTTTTATAAAACTTTTGTTTCTTGTACAATACTATCTTTAGTATTAAAATGTCATTTTGATTTCATAGCATAAATATTGGCTCATTTTCAAAATTGCATTCTAGAATTTAAAAAAATGTGGTCTTAATTTCAATTGAATATTTGTGTTAGGAGATCCCTCAAACAAATAGATGCACAAAGCTTGTTCTAAGCTGCAAATACTTAAGTGGGTTTTGATAACAAATTAAATGACTGAAAATGAATCAATTTATTATACAATAAAATACTACCTGGAATGTTATCAGCGACAAAGTCATCATAAAATGTGTAATTGAAAGAGATATTAAAGCATGCATATATATATATATATATATATATATATATATATATGAATTTAAGAAAACATGCATTTAATAATAACTAATTTCAAAGTATCTCTACTAATAGCCACAAAAACTAAGTTAATATAGGTTTAGTTGTGCTATTTTCAAATTTTGAAATGCTTTACATTTTTTATTCATCAATTTATTGAGCAATTTATGTTTGTTTCATGTCTGCAATGAGATCTCCAATGTTGTGACTGTCATATACAACTTTTTATTGCCTTTGCCTAGTCTACCTCCTAGCATATCATGAATGCACAAAAATGACTTTTTAAATTTAAGTTTGTTTTTTTTTTAAAGAAGGAAAGGTTTATTTCAGCTCACAGTTTGTAGAGGTTTCTTTCCATTCTCAGTGAGGCAGGGTGGCATGACAGGGCAGGCAGACGGTGGCAAGCAGCATTGACCTTAAGTTCGTTTTTGAACTGATACATAAAATCATAAAGTTAATATAATATATTAATTAAGGTGTTAATAGGATATGAGCAAATTTTCTCTGCATGCACGTATTGGAAAATTACTAAACTGGAGTTAACATGTCTATGGTGTCCAACATTTATCATTTCATTGTGGTGAAAGCATTGACTGTACTTTCTGCTATATATGAAATATAAGGTAGATTATTGTTATCTGTAACCACCTGCAATAATGCAACAGAAATGCTCTCCTTTTTCTAACTCTAGCTCAACTTGATAGAAAATGAAGAATACTTTGCCCTTGTCATTTTTCAGTCTAGTAACTCAAATCTATTGTTGGCTTGGCAACAGGGGATTATAGCATAAATGAGACACAAACTTTTATGGACTTACTTTGTGTTTATGTGTGTGTGTGTGTGCATGCTAAGTTTTATTAAAAATTTATAGTCCCAGTAAATGATGTTTATATCCCTCTTAGATACTAGGTACATATACTTATCACGTCTTATTTTTTTTTTTTTATTCCTCTTCCCTTCTCTTAGCCACCCTTCTCCCACTATCAATTCTCTGGATAATCCTTTCCATTTGCAAAAGATCTTTCCATTGCCTTTCTACTTTTTTGTTTTTTAAATTATTTGTTCTTAAAGTACACATGTCATGTCAGATAATTTGCCGATATTCATACCGGATCTCTGATTAATTACACTTTCATTATGGTCTCAATGTGCACATACTGTCCTGCAAATAACTCAAAAGTCTCCTTTATGGCAGAATAGTTCCCCACTATGTATAAATACCATGTTTTCTTAATCTACCCATCTGTTAGTATAGGCTGCTTCCAAAAATTTAAGTATTATAAATCATGCTACTGTAAACATGGGTATACATGTATACATGTATGAGACAGTGTCTCTATCTCTTCTGGGAAGATATTCTGAAGAGTAATATCTAGATTGAAAAGAATATCTAGTATTGGTTTTTAAAGGAATCTCCATATTGATTTCCATAGTAGTTGTGTTAGCTTGCATTCTTACCAGCAGCGTAGAAGGAAGCCTTTATCTTTGCAGCCAAAAAAGCATTTGTTATTGCTTGAGTTCTTCATGATAGTCATTATTTCATGATTAAGAATGAATCTTACAATTTTGAGGCCAGTATGGACAACTCAGTGATTTAGCAAGACCTTGTCTCAAAATAAAAAATGAAAAATATAAAAAAAAGAATCTCAATTTTGCAGTAATTTCTCCGATGCCCAGAGATTTTGAACATTTTTTCATGTATTAATTGACCATTTGTACTTACTTTTTTACTTTAAAGTGATCAAAGAACCACAGGAAAAACAACAAACAACATTAACAACAACTAAAAAAAACCCAGACAATAGATATATAAGATTTCAAGACAAGATGATAGGAATTTAACATAGTTTTTACATTGTATGTTGTTATCTTGCGAGGAGTTGCTTCAGATTACCTTTTTTGTGTATGCAAAATTGTTCAAAAATTTGAGTAGCGTTCCTCTCTTTGAGCTCATAGAATTGGCAGTACAACTATCTTAGCTATCATAGATAGATAGATGACAGATAGATGATAGCTAGCTAGCTAGCTAGCTAGATATTACTTCTGGATTTTCACTTATTCTTTTCAGAAGTGTTCATGCATTGTAGTTTTGCATTTGAAACTTTTTTCAGGGTAGTGGTCTGAATTTTTATCTTTGTAAATTATTATATTAACCCTATGTCTGAAAAATTGCTAGCAAAAATGTTTTCTCATTCTGTATGTTGTCTCTTTAATCTGTTGATTATCTTCTTTCCTGTGCAAAAGATTTTTAATTGGATGCCATTTGTTGATTTTTAGTGCTATTACTTGTGCAACTGGAATTCTGTACAGAAAGTTCTTTTCTGAGTCTATGTATTCAGTAGTTTTCCTATTTTGCCAGACCTGATGGCACACATGTATAACCTCAGCACAAGGAGGGACTGAGAGAGGAGGGTCACCACAAGTTCAGTAGCCCAGGGCTACTTAGTGAGTTCAAAGCCAGCCTGAACTATAGAATGTGACCCTCTCTCTTTGAAAAAAAAAAAGCTATTTTATCATCCAGCAGATTAAGAGATTGTTTCTCTTTAGTACTTGTGTCTTTGATTCACTTTGGTTTCATTTTGATGCATCTGGATAGTTGTGGGTCTTGACTTGAACTCCTTCATGCGTGTGATCATTTTTCCCAGCACCATTTATTAAAAATATTGTCTGTCTGGTTTTTTTCTTCTTTGTCAATAACAAATGACATATGTTTCTGGGATTGTTTCTTCATCTTCTATTCCACTCCAAAAATTCACATGCCTTCTGTTTCCCCCCATCATGTGTTACTTTTCTTCTTTAAATCACAGTAACTTTGCAGTGTTACTTGAAATTCAGGGCAATCATGCCTCCTATTTTGTGCTGTTTTTCTTAATTCTCTATTGTTTCCCTTTGCTTGATTGGTCAGCATTGCTTTACTATTCTCAGTCTCTTCTGGCTCCATATAAATCCTAGAATAGTCTTTTTTAGTTCTACAAGAGCTGCCATTTGTTCATTGATCGAGATCACATTAAATCTACATATTAATTTTGGGAGTATAGCCATTTTTTCCAGTGTTCATTCTGCCTCTCAAGAAATAGGGGATTTCTTTTCAATTTCTGATGTCTTTGCTCTCTTTTTTCAGAATACTGAAATTTTTGTCTTAGTGATTTTCACTTCCTTATATAAGTTAATTCCTAAGTATTTAATTTTTCTTGGTACTACAATGATTGTTATGGCTTCCTAAATTTTTTATTGTGAGTTCATCATTGACACATAAAAATGTTACTGATTTTCTTGTTGTGTATTGATTTTTCATCCTGCTACACCCCAGAATTTCATTAATAAAACTAGAAATCTTCTGGGAGAATTTTTAGAGTCTTCTATATAAAGGATAATCTCACATGTGAATAATAGTAATTTGACCTTTTCCTTTTCTGTGCATATGTCTTTTATTTCTTTCTGTTGCTTGATTGCTCTATATTTTAAGTAATTTAACAAAATTAGTAATAATGAACATCTTTTGTCTTAATCTTGATTTTAAAGGGAAAACTGAGCTGAAAGCTTTTCCTTATTGAATATGATGTTTGTCAAGTGGCTTTTAACAGATTGAGATAAGGGCTTCCTATATGCATTTTCCTTTGGGTTTTTATAACAAATAGATTTTCTATTTTGTCATGGTTTTTTTTCTCTATATGTTGAAATGATCATATGAATTCTTTTCTTATTTCTGCTTATGTTATTACATTTACTAATTTTTCATATGTTGAATCATCCTTCCATCTCTGAAATAAAGTCTGCTTAGTCATGGTATACAATTTTTTTAATGATTTACTGCATTTTTAACCTGTATCTTGTTGAAGATTTTTTGCATATATATTTTTTGAAGAGATTGGCCTGGGGTTTTACTTTTTCATTTGATTCTTAACTGATCTTGAATCAGAATAATGTTAGCTTCCAGAAACTAGTTTGGAAGGATCCCTTCTCTTTAAATTTCATTAAAGAGTTTAAAGAGTGTTAGTGTTTTAACTCCTCTATAATTTTTGTAGAATTAAATGGTGATTATATCTGGTCCTGAGAATTTTTCTGTTGATGATTTTCTTTTTTTTTTCTTTTTTCTTTTTTTTGTTACTACCTCAATTTCAGTCAATAATGGTTCAGAGTTTTTATGTCTTCTGATTTGTTTTGCTAATTCATGTGTCTAAGAATCTGTCCATTTATTCCACATTTTCCAGTGTGTTGGAGTATAGTTTTTCATAGCATTTATTAATGATCTGGGTTTCAGTGATATCCATTGTGATTTTACCTTTTTCATTTCTAATATCATTGATATATATTTTCTTCTTTTGGTAATACTGTCTAAATATTTGTCATTTTTTATTCTTTCAAAGAACAGATTTTTTTGTTTCATTGATTCTTTTATTGATTTTTGTAGTTTTAATTTCATTAACTTTCACTAACATTTATGAATTCCTTCCTTGTAATAAGTTTGCGTTTGGGTTGTTCTTGTTTTTCTAGGATGTTGAGATGCATCCCTGGGTTATTTATGTGCACTTCTGTTTTTCTAATGAGAGAATTCACAGCAATAAACATGCTTCTTAGGACTGATTTATTGTGCTCTAATTGTTCTCGTATGATTTATTGACATTAACTTCTGCTTCTACGCATTGTTTAGTTTGTTCTTGATTTCTTCTGTGACCCACTAAGCATTCAGGAGTATGTTAAGTCCAGGTGTTTGTAAAATTTGTGTGATTTCTTTAGTAATTTATATTGCCAGTCCACTATAATCTGATGTTATACATAGAATAATTTTGACTCTTTTATGTCTACTTATGCTGGCTTCATCTGCTGCTTTGTCATTTATTTTGGTGAAACATGTGCTTCTGATATTTTATGTTGCTGTAGTAGCATAGAACCCTGGGTTGACAATCATTAAGTCAATTTGTTCAGAGGTGTGATTTTTTTCTATTTCTTCATTGATTTTTGTCTAGTCCTACTTGTGAAAGTGGGGTGTTGCAGTCCCTCATCATGTTTGTGTTGGTGCTTACTTGATCTTTTATGTCCAGTAGTGTCTGTTTTATGTAGTTGAGTACACTTGTACTAGGCATGCATACACTTACAATTATTATCTGTTTCTGTCAAATTTTCCTTTTGCCTCTTTTGATCAGTTTTAGCCTTGTTCACTTTCTCTGAAGACACACTGTTATTCTGGTTTGCTTAAGGAGCCCTGATGCACAGAATATTGTTTTATAGCCTTTGAATTTTAGCTGATGAGTTTCTTTTGGGGTTAGGTATTTATCATGAATGCAGGAAGGCATTAGGTTTTGTTTTCTGTCCATTCAGCCAATCTGGGTCTTACAGCTGGAGAGCAGAGGCCAGAGGTGAGAGGTGTTACTGAAAAGTGTTACATTGAGAGGTGTAACTGAAAGCTCTAGAGATTTTCCTGTCTTTGCATAATTTTTGTTTATTATTCTTTTATTTTTCTTTTTTATGCTTAACTGCTCACCCTGCATGATGTACCATTATATCACATTTTGAATCTTTGGGATTGTTTTTGTCAATGACATCCTTGAAAATTTCTTTGGAGTCTGATATAGTTATCAATTTCTTAAAGTGTTCTTTGTCATGCAATGTTCTATTTATCCATTGATTTGGAAAGATAGTTTTGAAGGTTATTTTTATCTGGTTTAAAGTTGATCTCTTTTAGGCCTTGAAAAACTTTACTGTAATATTTCCCAGGGTTTAATGTTTGTGTTTAAGAAAAAAGCTTCTGTAATCTTAATGGGTTTACATTTATTTATTTATTTGTCGGTACGAGGGATCAAACTCATGACCTCACGCTTGCAAGGCAGGCACTTATGCTGCTGAGCTAAATCCCCAGCCCCTGGGTTTACATTTATAAGAGATCTACTTTTTCTTGACAGCTTTTAAGATTTTGTCTTACTACTGTAATTTTTTTTTTTTTTTTTTTGTACCAGGGATCAAACTTACGACCTCGTACTTGCCAGGCAGGTGCTTATACTGCTGAGCTAAATCCCCGGCCCCCTTACTGTTGAACTTTTAAGATACTGACTATGATTTGTCATGAGCAGCTTGTTCTCTTGTCATAATTATTTGGGATTCTTATAAACTTTGCTTACCTATTGTCTTAGTTATTTTTTATTTATCACTGAGACAAAATACCTGATGCCCAAAGTTGGGAAAGGAAAGGTTTTTTTTAAATAGTTTTTGGAGGTTTTAGCCTATATTTAGTTGGCTTCAAAGCAGGATGGTATGGCAGGGTCGCAGTTTATGGCAGCTGTAAACAGCAAGGTGGAAACCCGCAAGAGAGAAAGACACCCTTTTTTTTGTCATTATGTCACATCCTGGCTCCACCCCTAGGAGGGTGTAGCACTGACACCACCAATCCAAGCACTAGACAATGAACCAATCACAAATGCACAATGCAAATACATGAGGCCTGGGGGCCACCAACATAAATCATGACATTCAACCCCTGGCCCCCAAAGACTCATGTGCAACCTTTATACAAAAGACATTTAGTCTATCTCCAAGAGTTGCCAAAGTTCTAACATTTGTAGCGTTGCTGAGAGGTCTAAGTCTCAAGTCTTTTTTAATATCTATGACAAACTCTTAACTGTAACCCCCTGTATAAGTGAAACAAGGTTAAACATTTTTGAAATGCAAAGGAAAAAAATAAACATTACCATTCTAAAAGTTACAAACAGGGAATATAAAGCATTGGAAACCGAGCATGTTTAATATCCAGCAGGGCTAACATTAAGCATAGAGTTTTGTACTCAGCATTTGAAGCTATCTGATTGTAAGCTCCAAAAGGCTTGGGTGATTTTACCCCCACTGCACTTTTAGGGATTTTAGCTCCTGTAGCTTTTTTTTTTAAACCCTCTTTGCTTGGTTTTTATAGCTTTATTTAGATGGTCTACATTTTTGGGTTTTGCAAACTTTTGGGATCTCTACTGTACCTTTGGCTTTACCCTTATATCTTTATATATTACCCTCTCAGGGGCACACTGCTTGGCCTCCCAGACCTTTTGAAATTGAGGTGGAAGATGTCTTACCCTCAGAATTTGCATATTATTTTTTGTTTTTAAAATCAGCACCATGTGGATGCCGCCAAGGTCTGCTGCCAGGTGGAGCAGTAGCCAGGCTTTTTTTTTTTTTTTTCCCCTTGGCTATCGGGGTCTAGTGCCTGGATTACTGGGCTCTGTTTACCTGATTGTGAAGAAAAGCTTTTTTATGTTGCCACCATTTTGGAACCTCATGTTGCTGTCACCATTTTGGAACCTCATGTGGCCTCCCGTGCCATTTTGGAGCATGGTGCTCTTTTTTATCTGAGAAAATCTTTTTACTTTTGCAGTTTTGGGGCTATAAAGGGTGGAGACCCACTGCTTTCTGGGATGCCTGGAGGCTATCTTTTTTATCTCTCTGTTTTTTTTAGCAATCAAAGTTTCAGCTTTATCTTTACAATCCATAGCTTTACTGGAGTTTATTTTGTTGTTGTTGTTGTTGTTGTTGTTGTTGTTGTTGTTGTTTTTGCCAAACTCACAGTGTTTTAAATTATCATGCTGGCCTCTTTGCTCTTGATTTTCAACCTAGATCTGGCTAAAAAACCCCCAACAATAGCCATGCCACAGCCTCAACATTTGACTGCCTTGAAATTTCCTTTGCCAGATTAATTAGTCTATTATCTTTAATCTCAGTCTCAGGCAAAGTCTCTGGGCATGAGCAAAATGCAGACAAACTTTTTGCCAAGCCATAACACACATCATAGGGAGTCTAACAACCAATATAGTCCTCCTTTTTAGCAGAAACCTCACGAGCCTGGTCTTTATTATCAGGCTTTTTATCAGCCTTTTGGTCTCTTGAGCTCTGACCAGAATCTCTTTTATAGAACAACCTAAGTTGCTCCAGCTCTGTATCTAAGCAACATGTCTGAACCTTTTTAAACTCTGCCCACAAGCCATTTTTAAAGCCTCTTGAGAAACATGGTCAGGTATAGTCACAGCAATGACCCCACTCCTGGTACCAAATTGTGTCTTAGTTATTTTTTATTTATAGCCGAGACAAAATACCTGATGCCAAAAGTTGGGAAAGGGTTTTTTTTTTTTTTTATAGTTTTTGGCTGTTTTAGTCTATATTTAGTTGGCTCCAAAGCAGGGTGGCATGGTGGGGTCACAGTTTATGGTGGCTGTAAGCATAAAGGTGAAAACCAGCAAGACAGAAAGACACCCCCTTTTTTTGTCATTACATCACATTTTAGCTCCATCCCTAGGAGAGTGTAGCACTGACACCACCAATCCAAGCACTAGACAATGAACAAATCACAAATGTACAATGCAAATACATGAGGCCTGGGGGCCACCGACATAAACCATGATACCTATATACTCATACTTGAAAATTTCTCTGCTGTTATTTTTATCAATAGATATTTTTATTTCTTGAATTTTTTCCTCTAATATTTTTTTGGTCCCACTTAGTGTCTGTTTTCTTTCTGTCATCTAGTAGCTGTTTTATCAATATTCCTTGTTCTTTCATTGTTTTCAGTTGCCCCTGAATATATCATTTTGTTCTCTCAATTTGTCTCAAGGACGGACACTTTCTCTATTAAAATTGGTCAGTTTCACTCTTCATATATTCAATAGAAAATTGTGTTGTGAAATTACTGTTCGGTACTTTCCATGAATACTATTTCTTTGTCAAATTTCTTATTCATGTTGCTTTCATTGGTTTTGATCAGCTTTTCTAAATTTCATTTTTATTCCTTGGTCAGAATGGTCAATTTGCTATTTCTAATGTCAGTTTAATTATGTCATCTTTGAATGCACAGGCTTAAAGTAATTTTTTATGCCTCTTTAATTATTTTATACAGCTCAGGTATTTGGTGTTGGATTTATTTTCTATTGGTGACCTTTGATCTCCTTTGGAAGGGTTGGGAGACTTTGGATGTTCTTTTATGCCTTGTTTTTTCAGAATGTGTGTGCCGACTCCTGTGTGTGTGTGTGTGTGTGTGTGTGTGTGTTTCTGTGTGTGTGTGTGTGTGTGTGTGTGTGCGTGCACATGCTCTGAAAGTTAAGAACAAAATGAATGAACAGTCTTTGTTGTGGGTATGAAGGTCTCTTTAGTTAGGTCCCATTTTTTCAATGATGTAATCATGTATTTCCTTGTTAAGAAATATTGTCTACCACTTCCAATTATTGAGTTTAAGTGGGTTGGAGCCAGACACTGTGTTGTAAGATAATACCTGTGGGTTATAAGTGGATCCACAGATCCACCATACATCAGTCAGAGAACTTCCTTTGTTGATGCTAGGTGGTGGACAGTTTGTAGAATGCTGCAAAGGACACAGTGTTCTATGGAATTTTGTAGTATGACAAGGGGGAGGGATTGTCTATGTTTGTGTTTTGTCTTCCATTTCTTCACTTGTAGTCTGTAGTCTTCCTAGGATCTCAACCAATTCACTTTTTGCTGGATTTCCTCTTCTGGGTGGGAGGGAGAGCCCAGCCCAGCCCAGCCCAGCCCAGGAAACTGGACTCTGCAATGCTGTGTCCTTTCCTCAGGCTCTTAAATCTTTGTGATGTTTCATTATACTGCTTAAGAAGAACCTACCTGGGAGAAGGAGATCTGGGGATTTTTGAGAATAAGTATTTTTGGCTTCCAAGGTTTACAGTGCTTTCCTTGTAGATTTGTCACCCCTACAGACCACAGGGTCAAAGAGACTGGGACAAAGCAACTTAGGTCTCCAGAGCTGAAGAGGAGGGCATTAGTTTGGGGTTTTGTTTGTTTGTTTGTTTTTCTTCAGAACATTTTCTCTATCAGTACATGTTTGTAAAACACAATGTTTACATTACTTGTGGAGAAGTTATACATTTATACAACACAACTTTACTGACTTTGTTCTTTTCCAGTTCTTTGATCCTTCTCTTTTTCTTTTATTTATTTATTTTTTTGGTACATGCTTGCAGTACATAATATTTATATTTCTTGAGTGGAGTTGGTACATGTATATGACAATTTTAATTCTTTTTTCAGTGCATTAGTTTTTGATTGCTTCAAAGGTGAGTCATTACAAATTTAGCAGTTTAAAATAATATCCATTTATTAAATCACACTTTCGTAGGTTAGGAGGCTGAAAAAGTTCAACAGAATTGGCTATTGGCAGTCTTTCAAGGCAAGAAGATTTCGAGGATGATTGACTTCTCAGTTTATTCACAATGTTAGCAGAATGTGGGTCTTTGTGATCTTTGAAATCTGATTGCATTTCTTTACTAGTTATCAGGGAGTTATCTGCTCTAAGTTACCAATTATATTCTTTCCGATGTGTTTGGACTAATTCTGCTTGAATAATATATATTCTGCCATGCCATTTAGGAATAACAGCAAGGCATGGAAGTCACATATACCACCTTAAAATTCTACCAATCCTAGATATATTCATGAACTAGAAAACAAGAAAGGTTTTTTTTTTAAAGGAGAACAATGAATTATTTTCTTAATTACAAAGGACTACATGATTTTTTTACTTTTAAAAGATTTTTAGCATTCTTCCTCATATCAACAACCTTTCATAACATGTAATTATTTGTATCTTTTGAGGTAAAATTAAAATTTATGAATAGATCAGGAAGATAAAATGGAAAATCCACTCATAGAGGAAGACATTATCTTTCTATCTATGTCTTATCATTCCAAGTGAATTGATGTACCAATTTTATCCATGGGTCAATCTATTAAATATTCAATCTTGAATATGTAGATTAATTCTTATATAGAGTAAGAATAAACATTGAATTCCACATGCACTACTGTGGAGTTTTGCTTTTTGCAAAACATATCCACATACATACTGAAGTACATTTTACATATTTTTGATATCTATTTATGGTAGCATCAACCTGAATTTGATTTGCATTTGAATTTCTAAACTATTTAATGTGATTTTTTAATTATACATTTCCAGAGAATGTCCACAAACATGAAAATCATTTTATTACAAAGAAATATAAATACATACATGAATGAACATTGCTGTATATCCACTTACAACAAGATGACATTTCATTATGTAATCATCCTGGGAATATTACAGAGAAATCTGAGCAAATGATTTTATTCTAAGACCAATGTCTTGTTACTTTGCTTACAAAATAAACAAATTAGCTCAGAAATATTCATGCATCCTTTTTTCTCCATTTTTATGTTTTAACAGAGGACTTGTATTTTTATCAGAAAATTTTATAAAATTTTCCAAACTTTTCAACAGAAAAATTTAAAATAAATTTTATTGTGGTTGAGAGAAACTGGATATAGGGATTATGTAACTATGTCTATTATATGAATTGTATAATGACAATTATTTAATGTAAATGAAAATAAGACAACAAAAACAATTTGGCTTAAATTTTGACTTGTTCTTCTGCACTAAGAATGTAATATTTTAAAGCATTAAACTTTCTTTGAGTTTACTCTTCTCTGCTACATGAAGACAATAATATCAGCATTGGAAAGTTATTAAAAAGGATGAGAGTAAAGCATATGAAATGACCTAATAAGTCATAGCTCTGCACATAAATATCAGCTGCTTTACCCTTGCATGACGCTCATGGAATATATGAGCAACATCAATGAAGGGCTTAACTCCAAGACAGAAATGAAGTCGAAGTGATTTGGGGAGCATAAGGGAACACAATGCTATGTCTTTAAATTTAAATTATATTATATATAATTGATATAATTGAGTACACATACATTATTGTATTGGGGGGAGCAAGATCATTTTAGCAAAGTTAAAATGAGTCAATTCCAAATTCATTGTGAGTTTTGCACCCATATTTACACTGAAAACAATACATCTAGAACCCTCTTCTTTATCTTTCAACTTTTCTATGCAAATGAAATCTCTTTCTACTTTCAACCTTTTTAATGTTTAGATTTTATGCATGTTTTTGTTCATTTTCAAAGATTCTTTGTTTAGACTTTGTTTTTAGTATATGTGCTGCTGAAATGAACACTGAAGTATTTTTTCTTTATGAAAGTCTAAGAAGATAAACCTGAAAGATATTTAACTTTTAAAATAAATTTCATACAGTTTATGTAACATATAGTGTTTTTTCCCAATTTTCTGTTTATATTTTGATCTATGATGCCTCTGTACATTGCTCTACATTTGAATGATTGCATCAGTATTTGCTGGAATGTGTTATTTAAATAGTATCACCAAGGCAAGAATCCAAAGATTTAGATCCAAATCCTGTTTCAGCTTTTTATTTTTGGTGATCTGGGAAAGGCAACATGTTTGCTGCTCAAATATTTCATTTCAAAACATCAAATACAATGATTTCTGCTCTGTATCTCATGGTAGAGGTGAACAATTGGTCAATCTACTATGCAAAGGCATCTTGCAAACTGTAGCACACTGTACAGATATTACTAATTATTATCTGGTTAGATAAATTGTGTCAAATTCCCTTTATCTTATTACAGGAAACTGGTATCCAAGTATAATAAGCCAGAAGTTTTACTAAAGTTGTATAATTGGGTGAATTTTTTTCCAAATTGAATGTCTATAGCCAAATTGTATGAAAAGCATAAATATATGATATATATCTTATTTTAACATCAAGTTAAACTTTTATTTTCTAGCTTTGTTAGGTAATATAAAAATGTGCTCATGGAATAAAACCTCTGAAATTCCATGTAATTAAAATAATAACACCTTAGTAAAATAAAAATATATACTTTATCTTGCTAAATCAAACTGTTTTTGTGATGATGGTTGTTATATCAGAGACTAGTCTACATTCACTGTAAACAACACTTCTTGATAATACTTCTAACAAGGTAGGTATATTATCTAGTACTTTCAAGACCTGTCATCATGAAGTGTTTCTTTGGTGTAAAAGTAAATAAAATCTTTTCATAAACATTTTATAAATATTAATTTAGAAATAAATAAATAAAGAAGTTTTTCAGTAAAGTAATTGTTTAGATTGATTTTAGCAAGCTAAAGAGAATACAAGAACATAAACCAATAAAAATTAAAGTTTCACACAAAAACAAATTATGCTTTTTAAAAAATTTATTTGAAAGAGTATAAAATAAAAAAATAATAGAACAGAATAAAACCAATCAAAACAGTGAGAATGATATAGGACTTCAAAATAGGATAAAAGGAAATTAATTGTGGTTTACCATAATGCCTCTTATCTTCAAAATAGCTGTCCATACCATCAAACATAATAAAATCAAACAAAACAGAACAGAATAAAGTCAATCATAAAAGAACATTGAAGAATATAAAATAATAAAATACTAATAAAACACAGCACAACAATACTGGCACAAAAACAAGGCAGAAGGAAATCCCCCATAGTTGCTATAGTGCATATTGCTATCCTCTAGATGCTCAGACTAGTGTCTTTGTACCTGCAAAGTCAATCAAAGAATACAAGCATTACATTGTTTTTGTATCTCTGAGGCTATCAACTCAGCTTGCATTCCTCTGAATGTGCTAGCTGCTTACAGCAGTGGGTGGGGGCTAGATGGGATCTTCTTGAATCCTAGCCTGAATGCTGGCTAGCTCATAGGAAGGGCAGATTGGCTCCTTAGCAGTTGCTAATGTATTAAAAGACTATGACATGGTATGTCATTAAGATTATTTTCAGAACCTTTATTTTGGGGTTTTCTTTAATAGAGTTAGTCTTTATTGGCATTGTATTTACAAATGCTTTTTATACTCATTTGAATACATATTCATTCATAATTTTAATGTGATACACCTATATAACACTTAAAATTGTATTTGAGCAAGAGATTTTGTTGTTTAATACAGCAGAAAATGGCTGAATGTGATGGCACACAACTGTAATCATGACTCAGGAGGCTGAGGCAGGAGGATCACATGAATTTGAGGCCATCCTGGGCTACATAATGAATTCAAGGTCAACCTGGACTATATAGTCAAATCCTGTCCCAAAGCACAGAAAAAATTAATATAACATAAACCAAAATCTCATGGCTTTGCATTAATTACTTATTTATGTGAATTGTTGGTAGAACTATGAACATATTAACAAGATCTTCTCTCTTGTTAAATTAGTAGCTATAGATGATTATAAAAAAAATGCAGATACTTGCCCTAAGAACACTAATGTTGAAAAAACTTGATTATAATTTCATTGTTTTGTTTAATAAATTTTCAGTATGTACACTGTTGCCATGAGTAGACTTGAAAGTAGTATACATTTAATAAATATATACTCATTAAATATAGTACATATTTCAGTATATATTTAATAAATTGAATGCAGGAGACAACTTTCTAATTCTGTATTTTTTGATAAGAGAAAATTCTTTCTACAGGAGATTAAATACCAATCCTTTAGCAAACATTGATTTCCTGGTCATAAAGAAACAAATGATCCAGTTGAGAATACTTCTTCATGCGTACTCATGTAAGGAAATGAGAAGTGTGAAAATGCAGGAAAGAATATGCCCTATAAATCCCAAGTGAGCTATTTTATTATTTTTCTGAAATTCATCCAGCGCTGCTGTGAGAAGGCTTAGTGCTTTCCTGCTCCCATAAATAAGTCCTATTGGTGATAAGCACCATGAAGTTCTCTACACGAAGTGCTTCTTACTACCTCCAGTAAAGTGAACCTTTTTGCTTTTCATAATATTATGCCATAGAAACCTTTTTCCAGTCTATTATGTTTTCTTTCATTCTAAGTCTTCAAATACTTTTTCAGATGCCATTGTTGTATTGCTTGATTTACTCCTGGGATAAAGCCAGTTTTTCTGTCTCTCTCATCTTACACCATAGATGGTCTGGAACAAAAATGTCTCAGATAAGAAAAAATTTGTTGGTAACCTAGGTGGCTAAAATGCCTGAGGTTTACTGATATCCACAGCAAAAAATACTGATATTAGTCCTGTATAGAAGTGTACAATAGGGTCAATAGAAGTTAATCATGGGCAGTACTGCCATTTTGATAATCATATACATCAAAGTAACCTCTGTGCTTAAATTAAGTTTTATATGTAGAAAACAAAAAATATAATTTATACTCTCATAATAGTTCTGTAAATTCCATTTGTGGTTTCTTTCACAAAGAATTCAACTTGGATTATAAAATAGTTTTTAAAGATTCCATGGTTATTTTGCAAATGAATCACTATAGTGCCCCATATGTTTGGTAACCATCTTTTTAATTGCTTAAGAAAAAATATGGTTTTGCTTTAATGAAACCAAATCACAAGGTTTTAATCCAGCTAAATTAAATTTTTAAATGATTATGAATCTTGAATTTTTTATTTAAATTATTCCCTTTAATAAACAAACATTTAAGATACCTCACATCTAGTGTATTAAATCAAGAAACAGAGATAATTGCATTGTCAGAAATTACAGAATCAAATCTAGTGTATTAAATCAAGAAACAGAGATAATTGCATTGTCAGAAATTACAGAATCTTGGTCAAAATTACAGCTTTCAATAAATCAGAGTGGGACTAAAATGCTTTGACCATAGGTGTTATGTTTTACCAACTTCATAAACTGACTAATTCTCTCTTTCCCTCCTGTTTTATCATCCAAACTTTATTTTACATATGGTGCTCCCAGGCATTTAAGAAACTTGACAAATGTTGATCATTATTATAGTGGAGACCATGACTAAAATCTTGCAGACTTTGATGCAGAAATATGTTTTAATTCCTTTAGTTTGAGAAAAAAAAATTGATTAAAATTGTAGCGGGATTAAAGACAGGTTACAGAGTGAAAGAATAAAAATTGTAATTGACACTAATATTCAACCCTCCTAAGCGCTATGCGCAATGGAACATGGGATTTGGTAGATTTAAACAAATATTTGTGTGTATCTCTTCGATTTTATCTAATTTTGGGAATAAAATCTCCAGTAACATTTTACTCTCTTATTACTACAACCTGAGTAAAAACACTAACATGCATGTCTTAAACCTTCCTGAGCAACATGTTGGTCTCCTGTGCCCTTGTGACTCAGTTATTTATTTGCCAACTATATTTGGCAAGCTTTCTAGTGAATCAGGTGTTGCTTCAGACTCTGAAGAAGTAGTACTTATCCTCCAAATTCATCTCTCTATGGAAATAATAGCACTTGTTTGAATATTAAAAGCTAATTATTGTTATATAGCAGATTAAATACCTCCTATGGCTGCAAAGTACCCACAAGTTAAAGATTTGAATCAACCTAACATACAAAAAGTTTATTGATATGTCTGCAGTTTTCTGTCAGTCCTACAGCTCCTTCTCAACCTTGTGGTTTCCTCCCCAAACGTCGTGGCATTCTATTGACTAGTCTCACACTTTATCTCATGCTGCTTATCTTCTGAAAATTTTGCTTCTCTTTCTGAGCATCTTAATACAAAAGTTCTCGTGTGTAAGCCATCTGAAACTCTATCTTTATGCTAGAAAGTATCTATCAGTTCTTCAACTTGTATTATTAATGCTCTCAGATTTATGATAAAGTTACAACCTGATAAAGCCATCATAAATTGAAAATGTCTTGCTTATTGAAAAATGTATTTAATACACCTAATTTACCTAACATCATAACTTAGTCTACCCTGCATAAAATGTACACAGATCACTTGTATTAGCTTATGTAAGACAAAATCATCTAATACAAAACCTGATTATAATAAATGTTCACTACCTCATATAAATTACTTCATATGTGTATCTAAAAAAATACTGGCTCCAGTGCTAGCCCAGAGAAGTCACACTCAGAGGCCATAACACAATCAGAAGAACCACCACCCTGTGTCTCCCCACCCCTCCAGGAACCCCAGATCACAGGCACCCAGGTGCCCTGTCCCACCCAGTACACAGAGGAACTGACAGCACTGCAGGAAGCACCCAGGATGCAGCAATGGGCTGATTAGGGGGAACACAGGACAATGCTGCAAAAGAACGAAATACAATCACAGACCTCCATCTCACCGAGAACAAGTTCAGGAGACACAGACAGTGTAGAAATTAGAAATCACACAGCTGAACTTTCTGAAAAGATAAAAGCTGAAATAAAAAAGCAACTTAGTTCTTGTGTTGTTTGGTTAATTTTACATGCTTATGTCTGACGGTCTGGACAGCTATTTTGAACATAGCTAGAGGCATTATGATAGCCATTGTTAATTTCTTATTGTTTTGAAGTCCTGCATCATTTTCATTGTTTGGTTTGGTTTTATTCTGTTTTGTTTTGTTTGATTTTATTATGTCTGATGGTATGGCCAGCTATTTTGAAGATAACAAGATGTATTATGGTAGCCATTTTGTTGATTTTCTATTATCTTGTTTTGAAGTCTAAAATTGCTTTCATTGTTTGATTTTGATTGGTTTTATTCTGTTTTACTTTGTTTGGTTTTATTCTCTATAAATTAAAATAAAATTCTGGCAACACAGTTCACTGAGTTTTTGACAGGGATCTGAGGCTCCCTGATACTGCCCACAATCATGAAAGTGTTGTACTATCTATATTAGCCTGGAAAAAGATAAAAATTCAAAGTGGAGTTTTCACTACATACATATCACTTTGAAAAATACATATCACTTCTGCACCTTGTAAAGTTGAAAACCTTCTCAGTGATGGTCTATGACTCTTTCGGTGTTCCTTGATTCCATTTTGATTAGGTATGATTATTTTGATCAGTGTTTCCAGGGCACTCTTAGCTAAACTCTTATTTCATGCTATCTGCCATTTCAAAACTTAACAATATGGAACAAGGACTTGAATATACATTCCCTCTTGGCAACCACTTCCTAGAAAGAAACATGAGCTGATGGCACATCAATATCAGAATCATTAGTTAATCGAGATTTGTTCTCTTCAGGGAAAGTGCTATGCTAATAAATGCTTCTCCTCACAGAAATAGGAACAGTGGGAGTAGAAGCTTGATCAGGAGAGAGAGACATCTAGTAGACACTTAGAAATATTCTCCTGGACCTCACAAGAGGCAAGACTTGGAAAAATCTATTGAGAATTAATTTATAAATCTACTGTTCATTGGTGGTTAATGAAGTAATGGTCATACTTAATATTATGTAAATTTAGCTTTGATAGGTTCAATAGAAAAGGACCAACAATCTAAAAAATAGCAATAAATAAGGAACTTAGATTAAGAGGACTAGTGAAAGACAGCTACCCATGAGAATCAAAAAGAACAGCATTTTAGAAGACTGAGTGAGAAGTAGTAAATGTTTGGCAAGTGACACTTCTAAGGATTAGAAATATTTACAAATGATTAGAGTAACACTATCAAAGAAGAAGGAAGCAGCACTGTAAGAAGAAGAAGGAAAAATACATAGATCTAACATGAGAAAAAATGAAATGCAGTGAAAGTGGGGGCAGAGCCCAGATACACAACATGAGCTTTGAAAAGGACTAGAAGACCGGGAAGATGTAAGATCAGGTGGAGAGATGAAAGTGGCTGGGAGGGAACTTGAAGCCCCTGCTGATAACTGTTTATTTGTGCTGCAGCAGGAAGTAGGTCATATGCTGAATGTACAGAGCAACAGGATGAGAAAAAGTCCGAGGAGAGTCTTGGACCATCTGCAGTAGAGAAGAGAAGGGACTGCCAACAGGGTCCACATTCTGGGTGATGACTATCAGGTAGCCTTGGGCCTTTAGGTCTTTCTCTAGAGAAATTAAAAGATGAAATAAGTCATGCTCGCAAGTTGCTGCGTACGTGTATATTGAACCATGTCTTTTTATCTACCTTTATCTTTTAATAATGAAGAGAACAAAAGCTTTTATTTCTGAATTGCTGCAGCCTTTGCCCCTGAAAATCTCTGTGCTCTGCAGAATTATGTAAGGCTTTAGTCAAACATCTGCTTTTTATTTGTCTTTGTTTATTTAAGTCTCCACTTTATTATTTTATAAACAGTAGCACAGATAACGAAATTATGGATGGTTATTTTTGTTGGAGAAGGGTTTTAAACAGTGCTCAGCAAGAATAAAACATTTTAGCTGTAAAGAAAAGTTTCAAGTTCTCTTTTGAGCAAAGACTGAATAATTTTACTTTGGTCAAGGAGCACAAAACATGTTTTCTTTTTTACTTATAAATGGTAGCACTGGAAGGCGACCGGGGCATTGAGGGCACTCATGGTATAGATTTAGTGCTGTACCTATATAATACTAAATCTATACCATGAACAGCTTCTTGGTGACCTATAGTAAAGCAAGAAGCCTGATAAGGGACTGTGGCTATTTTTGATGATGCTTAAAACCTGAGGGGGATGTACTGAGTTTTCAGACAGAATTACCTGCATGACCATTTCAAGATATTCAGCATACTTATTTGAGGGTGTTGCTTTTCTTAGACTTACAATATCCACAAGAAAGGGTATTTTTTAATACTTCCTGATCATTGACTGAATCACACTCTTTTGAAGAATATGGAATAAATTACCTGATTGATGGATTTAGAAGAGGGATTAACATGGGTTTCTGAGCTTTTTTGTTCCCATATTTCCCCTAGGGACTTGTCCACTCATTTACAACATAAATTTTTACAGGTGAGGCCAATACATAGTATGGCCTGAAGCTTTTTTTTTTATTCCAAGGATTAAGTGAACATATGGGTCTAATTTGAGATTCAAGGTTTTAAAAAATTAAAAAGACTATCTTTGTTTCACACATAAACTATATCCTCAAATTTAAGGTTTTTTTTTTCTTTTAGCAATAAAAGAAGCATTTTGCTTTCATATATTTCAATGATTATAAGACTCTGGTGAGAAGTTTTTGTTTTCAGTGAGGATGAGATGAATTAATATTCTTTACCAGAAAAATATTCTGATGACAAAGCACACAGTTGATGTTTCCATGATACTTATGATCCTCTTCACTCTGTGAAATTACAGTATTTTCCTCTAATTTCTACTATGAAACATCTCATTTTTAAAAATGTTCATTTATTTTCCATTCCTATGATCAGTCCCTAATTCAATGGGTAGTATATAACAGATGTTAGTAAATACTTGAGGAAAGAAATAAATGAAATTAAAAAGATATTTAACAGAAAACAATTTAATTCTTTTTCCTGTAGCATTTAAAATAATCAAACATTGAACATGATATAACACTAAACATTTGGAAGTTCTCCTTTATAATACGTCACATTTTGACTGATGGAGCTCATCTTATGCATTAAGACAAATGGCTTAATAAGTATTAAGTGTGAATCTAAATTTACAAATGATCATTTTGATTAGACACACTGATTAAGAAGTAGCAGGATTTGGAAACTATTCTATTAAAATCCAAATGAAGAGAAATGACATGGGAATCAGAGTTATAAAGAAAACCACAGTAAAAATTTTTCCTTGGCTTTTTGGCAAGTTAATGCTATTGCCAGATGAAACAGGATAGTTCATAATTTAGGGTCTACTCAAGTTTATAGCTACAAGTTAATCATAGAAACTGTGAATAAAATGTAATTGGAAATAAAACTTCCAAAAAATGTAATGATTTAAAAAGTAAACTGATTCAAGTAATAATGTTCTTAAATTTGAAGCTATGTCATTTAAAATCTTCAAAAACTAGTGGGCTGCATACACATATGAATACACAGCATTTTGAGTAATCATAATGTGTGTTTTCACCAAGTATCTTGAGTGTCATATCATCAAGCTAAAGGAATTACTACTGTCCTAGACATTCGTTTAGTGATTTTTTTCACTGAAATAGTACAAACTGGTTAAAACTCATATTTTTAGATTAGTGTGTAAGAGCAGAACTCCAAAATCAATTTGTATGTTTAGTGATTAGGTTAGTTACTGCACAGAATGTAAAATTATGTTATTAAAACAGAAAAGAGAGGTGGCATAAATATTAGGATTTTTGCAAAGGGTGAATATTTTCTTTCTACATTGTAGGCTAATTCAAGTTTTAGTTTTCTCTGCTATTATATAATCCACATTTTCAGATACCAATCTTTAAGAGGTATTAGGTGCACATTGATAAACTAACTTTTTGGGGTGGCAGTTTGGGATTTTGAATCAAGGTTTCATGTGCTAGGCAAACACTTTAACAGGGAGCTACATCCCTTGGCCAGTCAAACGCAGTTTTTGTGGACCTATTTGCATGATTGAATTTGAGAAGAATTTGTAAAGTTTTGGAGAACTTTCTCCAAGTTCTACATTTCTCTTGTAATCGGTGATCCATTTATTCATAGAAAGACGGACATTTCCGGGCAGTCTTTTGCTTTTCATGACAACATTACATTTTTCCTTTTGTTTCTTAGAAATCAATTTTTATTAGAAATGGGTTGTACAGTTCAAAAATGTTTTAAAGTATATCACAATTTTCATACATTTCAGTTTTATTAATTTTCTTTTAAAGTTACAATTATGTAGCACAGGAAAATTGTAAGCTTATCTTGAATGCCATGGCTTTATCCAAAGCCACATTTCTTTCTTTAGAAAAATGTTCATGGAGCTTATGCTTAAACAAAGAAAATAACTTTTTGTCAATATACAATCCTTCTGAAAAGCACAATATATTGTCTACATTTGGCTTGCTGACAGAGCATAAATAAGAATATATTAATTTTCTTTGAAGGGCTTTCTTTCCAGGAATCTGTTCTTGCCAATTTCAGATGTTCATCAAAATTCAGAATGTAATTTGGTATGATCAAGTGCCTTATAGGTGTTTTCTACCATTGGTATTTTCCTATCAATATAAAACAATTAAAATATTAAATATTTATTTTAGAATTAGAACAGTTTATACATAACAAATGCAAAGTTACATTTTTTTCTTTCATATAATGTGGCAGTTTATAAGACCCTTGGTTTTCTGCATTTGTTATAAAAGTTTAATAAATTAATTTTTAAATGGTCAGATTTTTCATATATATTTTAATTTATTAAAAAATAAAGATATATTTCTAATCTTTCAAACAAGACAGATTCAACTATTTAAATTGAATTATCAGTGTTAGTCTCCTCATCTATTAGCTTTAGGTGAAAATAATGTTATAACTACAAAAAGTATTATAGAACTTTCTGATACGTAGTTTCAAATTTATCAATAATAAAGACATAAACTTAAGTATGGGTTTATTGATAGAAGATTGTTATTTTACAAAAGTTATAAAGGATTTCTAATCATCCTAAATGACTCTGAAATAATCTAAACCACTCATCTTTGAAACATTCATTTCACACAAATTTTTGGTACTATGCCAATATAAACAATCATAACCTTAATTGAGATCTCATGTATCTCTTGATATTTAGTTGTTTAATAATCTTCTCATAATCAAGAAAGTGTTCATGTCTGATAGGTTTCTTTTGATGGCAGGTCAATGATTTCTCCATTTTTAGAGCATCTGTGCTTCAGAAAACATGAGATTGTAAACTCTGGGAATTAAATCTTCTACAACAATCTAGGAGCTATCCACGCAAAATACGATCATTGAGGAAGAGAGTTTCTCTGTCTCCCAATCTCTGTGGCAACTTGGAGCCTTAATTCTTCAGTAACAGGCAATAGCAAACACAGATGTGCTAACCACATTGACCAACCTCCCCTTTCGCACCCTTCAAGGACTTTTCCTTTAACTCATCCAAGAATTAAAAAAAAAAATTCCTGCCTTTTGTTTCAGCAGAGTCGAGTTCAATCTCTCTGCCCTGTCACTGTAATCTTGAATAAAGTCTTTTTTGTCTGTTTAACTGGTTCAGTATACTTTTTCTTTTATTCATATATCTAGGCTGTGTGACCTGGGATGGTCGCAAGCCTTAATGTATGTTAGTAATAATTAATAGTTATCATTTCACTTCCTAAGGGTACACAGAAGATGGGAGAAACTGGTCAGCAAGTATCTTTATGAATGTTGTCAGAGAATTCACTAATTTTACTGCAGCAGGACTATTTTGGTTTTAATTATGTGTGAACTCAAGAAATAAAAACATAAAGAAGTTAGACTTGGAGCAATACTACCTCAGTGATGTCCAACTAAGTATAAAGCCTAAATCCAATGATGCAATAAAGCTTTTTCTCCTTCACATTTTGGGGAGTAATGGATGAGGGCACAATGGGTTTTATGAAAAATGTTGTATTTTAGTTTTATAAGAGTTTAATTTTCACAATGGGGAAATTCGTAAGAAAAGAGATGATACAACACCATTTCATTCTAACTAGTTTTATTTTTATTCCTTTAGTGTGAAATGAGTTGAACATAAAAAAAATAACCTGAAGGAGATTTTAAAACTTTTTTATATGGACATGTATCTCATACAGTGTTTCAACTCTTAAAATAAAAGTTTAGATTATAGATATAAGCACAAACCCATATGTCATAGATGTCCATTGCAAAATTTAATATTGTAAACCTAATAATAATGAAGAATCTTTTTTAAAACATGATAAATTTTTTAAATGGGGTATTACGTATTTATGAGGCAACAGATTATATGTACCGTTATATTATTAATTCAAAGAAACAAAATTTTATGTGCATCTGTGCTTTTGTGTATTTGAGTGTGATGTGTTCCAGTGCATAAAGATCTCTTAGAAATATACAAATACTTGCAAGATGTTAGTAGTATGACTTCCAAAAATATGATTCTCAGAGCCAAAAAAGGCACTAGGAATTTTATGTTTTTACTTTACATTCTACTATAATATCTTTTTTAAGAAATTAAGTTTGCATATGATAGAATACTTATTAAATTTAATTTCTTATAAGAAAAATAAATATTATATTATAAACTATTAAAGGTTGAGGTGATTAATCCAGGATACAAGTCTGCAATAACAGCATCTAATGGCATGTGTAGAATATATTTTCTATCCAATTTTGATCACTAAAGACAAATATCCAGGCCAGATGTGGTGGCACATGTGTGTAACCCTGGCAGTCGGGAGGCTGAGGTAGAAGGATTGCTGTGAGTTGAGGCCAGTTTAGGCTAAAAGTGAGTTCAAGTCCAGCCTGGACTACATAGTGAAACCCTATCTCAAAAAGGTGAGGAAAAAAGAAGGAGGAAGAGGTGGAAGAAGAAGAGGAAGACGAAAAATAAAAGAAAAAAATCCCTCAGTCTGTACGGTGAAGCCTTCTTCACTGGTGTAGCATCTTGCATATTTTTGACCAAGGTCCTGGAGTTTCATCTTATATCACTGGACACTAATTCATGTCTGAACAATCAATACATTTTAAGAAATTTCATGGGACAACTGACAATGATACCTTGAATTTCAGAGAGAAAGATAGATGCAGATATTTTGTAATATTAATAACATAAGAGACAGGAGAATCTAATTAGATAAGACCAATTGAGTATACACACTTTTGATCACTGAATTTCAATATTCTGTATAGTTTAAGGCAATTGGCACTGCACATTTGGAGAAAATGGGAAGTGTGTCCTGGGAAGGGTGGTGTGGGCTCTTTTAAAAATCCATGACATATGAAGAGTCTAAGTTGTATGCACTGAGCGTGAAATAGGAAATGCAGTGCTTAGAGCCACCCATTAAGATCCTCTTATCTCCAGGCAGAGGGGACTGAACTGTACGTGTTGCTGTGCTGGTGAGGCAGCCCACTATGTTTATCACAAATGGGGCCGGGAGCCAAGGTAAAAGGATTTTATACTCTCTAGGCTTCAGAGCAAAACGAGCTGCAGAAATACCTCCCTCACCCATCACCAAATAAAATCTATTACGCATCCACATCCACATGGCTTCTATCATAGGCAGGCTAATGGAAATCAATTCCAAATCCAGCTAAAATGAGAGCAAATGAACTTTTCCTATTCAGTGTTCCCATTTTCTTGGAATGCCCTGATTTTTCAGAGTGTAGAGTATGATATGTTCCTATATTTTAGAAATGGCAGCAACTCTCAAAAACACACATAAAGCTCCATTATGTAGAGAAATAATTGTAAGCATTTTAAAATTGTGAGACAATTTATTTTCGTGTGTCTCTGGGCTAGGCTGGCTCATTTGACATTATATTTAGTAAAAAGCACAGGAAGATAGCAATTGGCCTGTTCCTTACCATTCAGAAGGTCTCAGTAGAAATATTTTATTCATAATGAAAAACTATTTCTTGGACAATACCAAATGGTTCAGGCTCATATTTATCTATTTTAAAGTTTGTAACCATTTTTTCCAAACCCTTCAGAAGGGTAAAATCAAAGACTATATGTTTAAACAAGTGGCCTTCTGAAATGCATTGCAAACTGTTTGATACTGCAATTAGAATCAGGCCAGAGAGACATCTGCAGATGGAAGGGTGATTTATATAAAGTTTTCTAAGGACTGATTATGTTATATGAGGCATTTTCAATGATCTCAATAATAACTTGGTCAACCTAACCAGAATCACGCACTTCCAGTTTCAGTCTAGAAGCTAATCTGACTTATTCAAGAAATCCTGGAATGTAAAGTATACACTATTGTCATGTCTTACAAAAATGACACAAAGGAAAAATGATACAAAAGAAAGCTTCCTTCTAGTGTATTTCAGTATGTCTGATAATTATAACCTAGCTTTCAGACTTTTCAAGGAGAACATTAAATATTCTAAAGCAATAGTTTTGATTTTAAATTACTGTATCTGAAATTGCATTTTGAAAACTAAAGCTGTAATTCCATTAAGCAAGGAATGGAAAGCAGGTGATTCAAAGCTACTGTAATAAGGGTACCCTATTAGATGGAGACATGAATTAAAGTAAGATGAATCCTGTTTCTTTAATGCATACAGATTAAGCATTTATCAAAACTTTAGACAAATCAGAGTTTGATGAACTTGACACATTAGTATAGATTGTTAACTTTTCAAGAAAAGTTTCATGATTTGTTAAAAATGAAGTGCCAGAAATATTATTAGAGGCCCTACTCTTGAAGATTTCATTGTAGTATTTTGACCTCAGTAAACAAAGAATTTTGTTAAACACCAGACATTCTTAAGAATTACATGACATATCTAGGTCTATGCGTAACACTGGGAAATATTCTTTGCAGCATGCAGAGCTGCTAATAAAACTGAGATTAAGAAGGTAGAAAAATATCAAGAGAAGAATTCAATAGGGTCTCTAATTGTATTTTTATTAACAAAAGACAAGGAGATAATACTAAAACACCAATAATATTTAGAAATTTTGAGAAATGACAATCTTAACTTTGATCCTATCACCTATCTTTTGAGCTTCCTTTGTACTATTTTCTAGAAATATTCTAATTTTAAAATCTATGTTTCTTATACTGAAAGGTTTAGTGGGAAACTGTGACTGTCCCATACATAGTCATGTGTTTGATTTATATCAAGCACTTGAGCTAGCCAAAATTTAAATCCAAATTTCACCACTGTAATAAATAATTTCACATCCACAAAGAATAAGCTATTAACAGAAAACAAGATAATTCAATGAGAGTTTTCTTGGTCTGGCTCTTTTCTTCCTATCAGGCCATGTATGAGGACATTTTATTTATCATGTTGATGAGGCAAAGTAAAGACAAAATGACAACTTTAGAGATGACAAAAGGAAGGCTGAATGGAGCTAAATACTTGATAATGTATTTGAGTCACCAAATTAATGCTGAAATGACTGAACTCAAGGTTTCGTTGGCATCAGAAAATACCTTGGAATCATTTAAGCTATCGATATTGTTACTTTAAGTCAAAAGCACCAAGCAGATTATAGCAACTAGATGAGTGTTTGTCAAGTGAACAGATCTATGTAGACAAGACCTTCTAAGGAGGTGTGTCTCTTGTAAAACCAAATATTAGGTTTGGTGATTAGCAGACTGAAACTTAACAAAATTTAATTCTTATCCCCAGTGTTATTTCTTACAAAAATAGAATTTTTGCCACTCATTAAGGTCTTATGACATTGCGGTTATGCACCTGAATTACTTTGATACTTTTACATTTATTCATATGTATTTATATAACTGTATTTATATTTTATGTGTAGTACTTCACTGGGAAGATTTGAATCACTATGTTTATTTCACTTTTTAAAAATTATATGCTAACTCAAATTTCAGTGCAATTTGATTAAGCAGAGTTGATGAGTTTTCCCTTTATTAATTTATCTCTCTCTCTCCTTTACTGGAAACAGTATGACATCTTTCCATTATTTCTTATTTAAGAAACAAAATTATTGCATTTTAATAAGGTAAATAATCTTACATCAGGATTTAAAAATTTAGTGCATGGAAATTATTCAACTACTAGGAAAAAGGAACAACTTATAATAAGAGAATAGAAGACACAGCAGTTGTATTTCATTATTAGGTGTGTCAGAAATTGCATTTAGCTGCAGTTCTGGGGGCCCCAATAAAACAGTGTAATTAAATTGCCTTTTCACTTTTCCCACATTGCAAAAAAGTCAATTACCTGTTATATAAGTTCAGTGGCTCATGATATTAGGAATGAGATCTAAGATTACTTTAGGCTTTTCTTTTATCATTATTTTGTAATCATGACATAAATGTTGAAGCCCTGAAAGGAAGTTCTTATTATGATAAGAATTAAGAGTAAATGGGTTACACAATCAAAAGTAGGCATCTGAAATGAATAGATACTTCTCAGATAAAGAAGTAGAAATGGCAAACAAATATATGAAAAAATGTTCACCATCACTGGTCATTCAAGAGAAGCAAATTGAAACAACATTGAGGATATATCTCACTCCAGAAAGCATGGCACGTATCAAGAAATCAACCAAAAGCAAATGCTGAAGAGCTGTGAGGAAAAATGAATATTTCTCCACTGTTGGCAAGAGTGCAAACTGGTGCAACCACTGTGAAAAGCAGTGTGAAGATTCCTCAAGAAACTAAAACTAGAGGTTCCATTTGACTTGGTTACTTCCTTTCTTCATAGCTTCCTGAAAGAATTAAAAACATCACACCACAGTGATATATGCATACCCATGTTTATAGCAACACAGTTTGTAATAGCTAAATATAGGAAGCAATCCAAATGCCCACCAACCAATGAGTGGATAAAAGAGATTTGGATTTTTAAAATTCAATACAGTAATACTAATCCATAAAGAGGGACAAACTTCAGAAATTCCTGTGCAAATGGATGCATCTAGAGACTGTAGTCTAAAGTGAAATAATTTGAACATACATATATAAATACTGCATTGTTTCCTTGGTATGAAAAACCAAAAGTATAAATCAGGAACCAAATGCATTGTAGATACTGTGAAATAGGAAGAAAATGGTCAAATAGAAAAGGGAACTAAGGAAGGGGAGGGGTAAAGATAGGAAGGGGAAAGAAAAAAATGAGAAAAGAGGGAAAAATGGAAACAGAGCTATTATAAATAAGGAGGGGAAGAGGGGTTGAAGGGTAAGTAAGGCAATGTGAAAAATAATTAAGCTATATCACTGACAAATACAAATCCCCTATGATGAATGTGTTCATTATGTATATTTTAAATGTACCAATTAATGAAAAAAGTAAATGGGTTACATGTATGCCCAATTCTCAAGTACCTTCTGCTTTTAGTATACTGACAACATCTAGTTCACGTGACTATGCCCAGGTGTAAATCATGTTTTCTTTTGTTTGTTGTGTTGTGTGGTTTTGTTTTCTGGATATGCTAGGAAATCAGTTATGGTACCTGTGGAGAGAGAAACAATGATTCCGTGGTAGATAAGTCATGACATATTAATCTGACATTTCTAATAATTAAACACGTATTAGATGGATGCTATCTGAAAAATGACTATATGACTTGTGTTATCTCTGCACTCTGCCATAAAATAAAGCAGACATTTTGCACTTGTGGGCTATGCTTTTGTCTCCTTCCATAGGACCATTGTAAACAGAGTGGAGAGAAAACAAAGGTTTTCACCTCTGTTTATGACATGTTTTAGTTACTTTCCTTTTATAGTTGAGATAAAATACTCAATACCTACAAGTTAAGGGAGGAAAAGTTTATTTAGCTTACAGTTTGTTGAAGTTTAAGCCCCTAGCCAGCTGACTCCAAGGCAGGTTTAGCAGCGAGGCATCACAGAATTTAACCAGTTCATGCTAAGTAAAAGAAAGCAAAAGCAAGGTATCAAGGAAACTTAATAATATCTTTTTGTTCTCTTTATTTTATCAAGGCTACTTAGTGTGGTTAGCACTCACACCCTTAAATTAGGTGCCCTTGAGCCTAGCACTGCATTCTGAATCAATTCCAGCATCACATACTTTGGATCCAACCACCTCTGAAAAAGTTCCACCTATCACTGCATGAGGCTTTGGAGGGACACCTAGATATAGGCCATAGCAGGACCAAAGAAGGTCTTTTTATGGTATGAATCTGATAATAATTTGGGTTTTCCAAATTTTATTTCAAAGAGAAAAGAACCAAAATAAAACATAATAAAGCCAATCAAAACAACAATGAAAGTGATACAGAACTTCAAAACAAGATAATAGGAAATCAACAATGGCTACCATAAAACATCTTGTCTTCAAAATACTTGCTCATACCATCAGACAATAAAATCAAACAAAATAGAATAAAACAAAAAAATGAAAACAATGCAGAATTTCAAAACAAGATAATAACAAATCAACAGTGTCTACAATAATTCTTCTTGCTATGTTCAAAATAGCTTTCCAGAACATCAGACACAGGCATGTAATATTAACCAAACAATGCAAGAACTAAGTTGCTTCTTTACTTCAGTTGTTATCTTTTTGGAAATTTCAGGGGTGTAACTTCTAATTTCTACTATGTCTGTGTCTCCTGAGCTTGTTCTGTGTGAGCTGGAGATCTGAGGTTGAATTTAGCTCCTTCGCCTTAATATTTTCCTTTGCTCCTCTGAATCAGCCTCTTGCTGCATCCCAGGTGCTTCCTGCATTGGCTGCCAGTCCTTTGGTATAGTGGGTTGCACTAGGCACCTGGTTTCCTCTGATTTGGGGTTCCTAGAGTGGTGGAGTGGCACCAAGCAGTGGTTCATCAATCATCTCGATAGTGGCAGGGCCTTGGGGTGTGTCCTCTTCTCCTACCTGGTGCTGGGCTCACCTGACCTCTTAGGGCTGCTGGCCCATGAACTCAGGGTGTGGCTTCTTCCTATTAACTTCATTTATTCACAGGCTTTGTTCAGCTCTGGTATTTCTTTGCTGATCCTCTATCTAGTTAATCTGCCTCCATGTGACACTGTGGTATTGAAGCCTCCAGTTACAACTGTGCTATAGCTCATTTGATTTTCCATGTCTACCAATAACTGTTTTACATAGTTTGGTGCTCTTGAATTAGGTATATATACATTTAAGATCATTATGGCATTTGTGCTGTCCCCAGCTTTCCCACTTACCCCAATCAATCCTATGTTATTCTTCCTTGCCTCATCTTGTAGCTGTTGGATTGATTACTCATGGTCTCTTGCTACTTTTATCTTTTTTATTTTCATGATCACTAGTTACAATTCTGTCTTCAAGATCTGAAATTCTATCCTTTCCTTCATTCAATTTGTTACATACACTTTTAATGGAGGTTTTAATCTCCTGAATCTCTGTTTGGATTTGTTTCCTTGATTCTATTTCTCTCTGATTTGGGGGGAATGTTTGGTTTCCATCTTTTTCTAAATTCATCTAGTCTTTAATTTGTGTCTTCTTTATTGTCTTTGATTTTAAGCATCATTGCTTTTTGTACCAGAAGAATCATTTTCTGTAGAGCCTTTTCCATTTGTTTTTTACTTCTGTTGTTATTATTTCAGAGAGTTCCAGTGCTTGACTACTAACATCATCCATCTCATTGAATTCCAGGCCTTTTCTGGATGGGCTGGGGGCTGGCGCCACATCCTGCCTCTACATTTTGCCCTTCTCCACCTTGTATTGAGGTCTGTTTCAAGGAAGAAAGGAAATCTCCATTCTTTTTCCAGATGTAGTTGGTTCTTTATAGCTATCCCAAGAACCTCTTTTCTTCTGGTGTTCAGAGTTCTGTGATAATGTCTATGTTACACCCCAGAGATGTGCTGGGTATGGAGTTGATCTTGGCTTGTGAATATGGGGTCTGGGACTGGTCCTTTGTCAGTGGAATTCTCCAGAGTTCAACTGCTGTCTCCTCACTGCTGTCTTAGACAATTCCACATTACTGGTCTAACTGATAACTTCATTCTCCAAAGGTATGTGTGTGTCTGTGCACTGGGCTGCTGTCCAGGGTCTTGGGGTTCCTGTCATTCCTATATTCCTCCAACTGGGACCAGCTGTCAGGGGTGTGTAGTGTAGGAGGCCCAGAATGCAAGCTCACTGTCTTCTGGCTGGCCCACTATATGGGGTGTCATAGAGGGACACAGAGCATGAACTCACTACCTTCCAGCTGGCCTGCCCTCGGGAATGCAATAGAGGAGGCCTGGATGGCAAGCCCACCGTCTTTCAGACAGCACCACCACCATCCTCCAGCCAGACCTACTGTCCAGGCTGGGTGATGAGTGGTAATCTGATAATAATTTCTTGTGAAAATAAAACTAAATTAAGAATTTGCTATTATAGGAATAGTATTTTAAAATGATCAGAGTCAAACAAGAGGATCAATATTTTACAGTTTCTCATTCTACGGAAATTGGTCTTTCTTCCAAATAAGGATAAATTTAAATTCCTTCCCAGAATTGCAATAAACCCCACAGAGAAGAGCGTCCACTTGAACTTTGGGTGAACGAAGAAAGATCACGTGATCCTCAGCAGGGGAGGGCAAGGTGTTCAGTCATGAGTCAGAAGACCTCAGAAAGCTATTTTGTGGTAATTCTAGTAATCTGGAAAGGGTGATGATTGTTCAGTAAGTTGTTAGAAATCTATCATTTTGTTGAAACTTTTTTCTATTTCTTAGCTGTGCACAACAAGAGTGAAACATATGAAATTATCTAAAAAAATCCTCAAGGGAGAGGAAACGGTAAAGATTAAGCCTCGAGAGTAAAGAACAGAGGAGAAAAAGTAATGAAATATCTAGAAACTCTTAGAAATAGGACAGTCGAAGAAGAGGCATTTCAGAGGAACTCCTCAGTGAGAAATTCAACAGTTATCAATTTAACTAAATTAAATTTAGATTTAAAATTTAATTAATGGTTTTGTATTGTATATAATGTGAATTTTCTATCTCTTTATGAAAACATTGGTGAAATCTATATTGCCCAGGAATGATTTTATCTAAATAAATATATCTATAAAATACCTTTGGTCAAGGATTACAGGCTTAGAATAGTTGTCCTTCAAAGGTCCATGTGTTAAAGAATTGGTCCCCAAGTGGTGGTGTTGGGAGGCATTTAGGACATGTAGGAGATGTGTTTCTTTTCTTCCAGGCAATGAGGTGCCCAGTTTGCTCTGCACATGCCTTCTGACATCACCCTGCAGCATCCTCATCCAAGGCTCAAGCAACAGTCCTACTACATCTTGAACTAGAAATTCCCAAACTGAACAAAATAAATATTTTCTCTTTTAGACATTAATTATCTCAGGTGTGTTATCACAATAACAAAAATCTAATTGATTACAATTATAATGTCTGGCAAGCACTACAAATCAAGGGCAATAAAAATTATAAGTCACTGATTATCAAGACCATCTGATCACTTTCCAATTGTAAGAAAAGTTAGAACCCAAGGAATGCTATTTCTTACTATATGGATTAGTCAATCACTGGTAGTTTATTCACAATCATTGTTTAACCCAATTTTAATTTAAAATACACATAAATATTACTTAAGGGGAGAAATATGCTCAAAGTAAGGAAGACACATGTTATCACATATTTCAAAGGATTTATGTTAGATATTTTACATAAAGAAATGAATAGAAGAAAAATACATAAGGTCAGAAAGATCTCTTATCCTAGGTGGTGTGCTATGAAATAAAAGAAACATAAAATAAATATAAAAATCATAGACATATTTCTCCTTACAACCCTAACTTTGAATAGACAAGGGCCAGGGTTGATACAATGGAGAAGATGGAAAATTCATATACATTTGGAACATTTCTGAAAATTTATTTCTATTTTTATTTAGCAAATATATAATCATGATCAAAGATTATGGAAAATTTGCAGCAAGTATGGCAATATATGCTTGTATTTGTATAAAAATAGATTATGTGCAAGTAAACAAATGAAGGAAGAATACAATTTTAGGGGATGATATCATGGCTGTGAGGGGAAAGATTATGGTGGCCTGAACTGAAAAAATGAAAAGATTGGTTGGCCAGGGCAGTCTAATTAAGTAGCACTGAGCATATAACTGAATGGTGTGAAGAAGTGAGCCTTTCCAGAATCCCAGGAAAGTGTTCCTTAAAAATGAGGGTATAGGCAGCAAGATTCTGAGGCCAGAATGTCATTCAGTTGTGAAGAGGTCATGAGTGTGTGAAGTAAGTTTGAGGAAGAAGTGCATCAGAATATTGTCACTTGATAGCAATAGACATTAACAGGCAGATAAATTCCTAACATTAGGAAACTATTTAATGCCTGATCTTTTCAATCATGAGAAAAACTACAAAAAAAAAGAGCTGACCAATCCTAGAATAGAGATTATAAAGATCATCATTTCTGTGGAAGATCAAATTTATAAACCTAAATCTTACAATGGATAGCTCTTTGATAGACCCATTTCTGGTCCAACCAATAAGTACTGTTTGAAAACTACTAGGTCACTGAAATTACTTAAATTTTCTTCTGAAGATAATTATTCTCAAAGTTAGGTGAACATTAGAATATCTGGAAAGATTATTAAAATGATGCATTTTATGTTCCACTTTAAATTGTGTTTGATCAGATCAGAATTCCTGGAGAAGGTGAGTCAATCATAAAAATATTTTAAAAGTGATTTTAATGTACAATTGTAGTTGAAAATTTAATAATTTTCTCATTTGAAGTAACTATCAATCTTGTTTTGAAATCATCTCACATAAAGATTAGTGCTTTGAATAAGAAAAGTAAAGACTAAAATAAACAATATCAACAGCAACAATAGATCTGAAAACATTCCATTACATCCTAAAAATAACGTATAAAAAGAATCTCCTGGAGTAAAAGTAAAGGAGAGTGTCAGTTTAGGGAAAGCTGCAATAAAAAATTTAATTTGTGAACCTATGCAAAATTTATGAAAGTTTGGCAGCAATGGAACTATGGATTAAAAGTCATATAATGTAGATTTTACAAAAAGATTCAAGAAAAGAATGAGGAAATCGACAAATTCAGAGCAAATATTCAATTTCAAATTTATACATGAGTAAGGTGAAATTGTTACTTTATAAATTTCTATTTGTTTATTTCAACCTAAATACAATTTAGGGAAATCTACCATTGCCTTTTTTATTATGTCAATCATATCTTTAAAATATTTAAAATGTTTCTTAAGTGTATTTAACAAGGTGAAATTCAGACCATTCAAGTGTAAAATTCAGAAAATCTCAGTGTAATTACAAGGTTGGACAACTATCATCACTATTTAATTCCAAAAGATTTTTATTGCCCCCAAAAGAATTTCCATAGGCATTCACTTTCACCTTCTTGCCCCTGACGAAACACACTTTCTGCCTCTATTAATTACCAAGTATAGGCCTTCTTTTTACTAAATTTCATGATGTGTGGTCTTAGTGATTATTTCACTAAACATACTATTTTCAAGTTTCATTCATGTTGCAGCATGCATCAGTACTTAATTACTTTACTTTAGGTGTAGAAAAATTCATTGGAGAAAAAAGAATGAGGAATTGAGATGAGGGGATGGGGAATAGGATTAGCTCCTGAGAGAGAAGAAGGGGCCCCAAATGGGTTGCTAATGAGCCTACCTCTCAAGGTTTTATACAGTAAAATCATGAGATGGGTACAACATGGATCAAAATTGTAATCAACCAGTAAGACTGAACGTAGCTTAGGTAATAATGATCTAAGTAGCATGGGTATATGAGTGACATCACTAACCCTGATGGATTATCTATATAGTCTTAGTCTTGTCTTTAGACTTAGCAGCTTTGTGTGGCCCTAGTTTTAGTCTTAGTAGGTGGGAGAGGATAGCCCACCCCAATGAGATAATGAGAAATCTCAAAGGGGTGGTACCAATGATCCCAAATCTCCCTTCATCCCTTAGGAAAGTATGTAAAACTAACTGTTGTGACTTTATACTTCAGGTTAACCTCCAGTTACAGTCCTGATGAATTCTCATCTCCCACAGTTATTCCTTTGAGGTCCCAGCCCTGTCTGACTGCTTATTACATTTCTACTTAATGTATCTGTCTACAATATGGCCCCTCTTGAGAGGTATCCTTATCTGTGGTTAGGGGAGAAGAGGCATAGATTCCATCTGGCTGCTTCAAGATGAGGTGTCAGTATAAGGGGAACTGCTATATTTTATGACCAAAAAGTATTCTACTGTGGGGATGTATCATATTTTGTTTGTTCTTTCATCAGTTGATGGCATTGGGGCTGTTTCTGCTTTTTTGGGAATCATGAAAAATAATTCTACAATTGTGCATAAATTTTTGTGTGGACATAAATTTTCATTTCTCTCAGGCATATCACTAAGGGTGCAATTGCTGCATTATGCAATAACTAGGTTGTATCATAACCAGCAGATATCATTTTTCAAAGTGGCTGTATCATTTTACATTCCCTTCAGCAATGTATGAGGGTTCCAGCAACTGCTCATCCTCACCAAATCTTGTTACTGTTCAAGTTTTTTATTATATCTATTTAGTGGATTTGAAATGCTAATTGTGGTTATGATTTTCTAATGAATAGTAATGTTGGGTATTTTAAATGCTATTTTCATATCTTATTTAAAGAAATTGTTGACTTTAAACTATGTCTAATTGTAGTGGTTTGGATCTAGTATTTTCCCAAAAACCTCCTTTGAGACTCATTGAATCATGAGGCTAGTATGCTCTTCAGCGCATTCATCCACTCAAGATCTCAGCAGCTGAGGGTGCTGTTAGGACATGGTACCTGGTTAAGGTGGGTCATTGGGTATTTCCTTGGAAGGGTATATCCCTGGATCTGTACCTCATGGTCCTCCTTTATCTCTCTGCATCCTGGCTGTCATCATACAAGATTTCTTCCATCCAACACTTTCAGTATGACTTTTTGCCTTGGAGCCAGACAATTGTGGACTAGATCCTCAAAAATCTTGAGTGAAAATAAACTTCTTTTCTTTTAAATTGTGGATATTAAGGAATGTGAATAAGGCAGATTTTGGTACCAGACAGTGGGTTCATTGCTATGACTTCTTGACTGTGTGGTTTACAGTCTGAGGAGCTGGATCATTGGAAGAATTTGGAAAGTTTTGTAGATACTGGCTAGAGAAGACTTACACTTCTGAAAGCTGAGCTTGATAGGTGATACTAGTCAGAGGTCAGGAGACCAGAATACTAAAAAGAAATGTGGATTATAAACACAAGGCTCAAGAAGTTTCAAGTGGGAACAAGAACTTCATTGGCAATTGAGAAACAGACCATACATGTTCTTCAGTAGAAAAGTTGTCTATGTCTTTCCCATGTCTTGAGACTTTGGGGAAGATTGAGATAAAGGATAACAGACAAATTAATCTGGTGAAGGAAATTTCAAGGAAGCCCCAAATTTATGCTTTGGGATTTTTAATGCTAAGTAAAATTTTCTGAAATGAACAATCATTGAAATTCAAATTTAAAGTGAATATATACCAAATACAAAGAATGGAAAAAATACTCAAAAAACTTATATTTACACTTCTACAATGAAAGGAGGACTCACCTTGCATGTCATCAGTAAATGAAGATACATTTCAGTCTTCACAATAACCCCAAGAAATAGGGTTTTATTTTTGTCCCTATTGAACTTATGGGAATACAAAAATACAGAGATTAAAGAACCTTTAGCATGGTCAGAAAGCTAGTAGGAAGTCCAGGATTGTAATCTATGGATATCTTTCTTTATTGTTCTTACTTTATCAAACACAACATTCCATTTTCATAACACTTGCTGAGTTTAAATATGCATACAATATATCCATTTGCTCATTATTGAAATGAGGGTGTATGTACATACACATACACATATGCACTATATATGAAGAAAATTATTCTGCAAACTGACAGATTATGTTAATGATTTCTGGCATTAATTTCTGATTACATATAATTAATTCAATAAGAAGCCATTTCTTTCTTCCTCTTTTATAAGTTATGATAAAACTAAGATGCTCAACAGAATTTGTTCTATATTATTGTGCATTTACTCAATGTGAGTCAGAGCACTTTACCTCTATTAAGTGTATGTATTGCTTCTCAACTTTTGGTTAATGCAATTATCTCATAATTAAGCATAGATGGATAGATAGATCTGATCTTTAAGTTGGAGTGAGTGAAACAAATCATGTATATGAGGATGCTACATTGTCTTCCACTGAAGCAGATGCCTTTTCACCCTTGGCAAGCCCTTTTCCAAACATGTGCTGGCATCTTAATGAGATTAGATGCATAACAGCTCTGGAAGAGGTTGCATAACAAAGTGGGGTCAAATAAGCAAAATGTTGTATGCCTTGCTGCAGAAATGTACAGAAGGCGAGATAGTGATCGTTTGACATCATGTGATCCATGTTTGAAGGGCTGTAACCGTGCTGTGAGTCTTTAACAGGGGTTGAGGAAAATAGCACGGTTTTCAGAGCATTGCTTTTAAGTATCCTCTCCATCAAAGGGCTCCCTTTCCCTTTTTAATTCTATTTTCCCTTTTAAATTAAACTTAAGTTTAATCGTCTCTTACAGAACATCAGCTTTGGGTCCAACATGTATAGTGTGTGATTTGTGGTCCTTAGCGGCTGGATGATTTAACCTCTGTGGGCCTCAATTTTTCTTTTTTACAAAGGGCTACTGCAGGGCCTCATGTAATGCAGTTAGAGTAGCACCTGGCACAGAGCAGGTTGCCATAATGTTAGGTTAGGGCCATGATTATCAAAAAGCTCAGTTTCTTTAAATCCACTTGCAAACTAATCTCTAACAAGGTATTAGTAGTTTCTGGTAAGGTGTTTATACTTAAGGGTATTAAAATTTAATTAGGTGACTACTGAAGGCCAGCAAACCTTTAAAGCACAAAGGACAGGACAGCTAATTGTGGAATTTCAAACAGTTTGTATGAAGCCCCAGGAAAAGGAGGAGACTGGTGACCATTGTAATAATTTACTGGGGCTGGGATCTCCTGAGTTACTACATAGGGAAAAATGTTTTCCTCATATGTCTATTTCAGGGGCCCTGAACAAGGAAACAAAGAAGACAAAACTGGACTCAAATGGCCTACAGTCTGAAGAAGGAGCAGAGGAAATGTTTGATGGCAATATGGCTGTTTTGTACCTGCAGGCTGCTTAAAGAAATGAAGATACTGCATTCTTCAAACTGTGCTAAAATGCCCTTCATGTGTGTTTGGTATGGCTTCTGCATGACAGTGCTTGGAAATCTGAGGCTGCAATGACTGAAGTGTACCGCTAATTCCGCAGAGCAAACGTGTGATGACTGTCTGGACAGGAGAAGTGTGGGTGCCATGATGCGGCTCAGTGACCCTTGACTGTTCTGTGATTTTGTATTTGTAACGAGCTTTAACTCTTATAATATCAACCACACAGTAACAGTGAAAGCAATTTGTGCAGATAGTACGATGTTTAGTATCACCAATTTGGGCCTGAGATAAATGCTGGCAAGTAGAAATGATTAAAAAGAAATCAGAAGGAAAGGAAGGAAGCAAAGAAGGGAGAAGAAAGGAAAGGAAAGAGAAAGAAGGAGAGGAAGGGAAGGAAGGGAGGCAGGTAGACAAAGTAACAGAAATACAAAAGTACTTGAAGGAAAATAATACAATTAGAAAATTGGCACAGTAGATATGTTAGTTCCCTTTTAAGCTCTGTTTGCAGAGTGTTCACTTAACCAGATGGAATGAGTAAGGTTGGGAGGAGCAGAAAGGTGAAGTTCTGATTGTTATTCTTTGGCCGTTGGGAAGTAAAGGTCATGCTCAATTCCTTTGAGTTATTTCCTGCCATTTTCCTCCTGATAGATGAGCCATTTTGCTCAAGATACGTTGGTAGTTGGTACACTCCCTCTAAGAAGATTCTGAGTAACCTGTGCTGGTTGCTGTTGCTTCCTTGCTTTCCCTGAGTGAAAATCTTTCCAGAAATCCTAGAAACAAAATCCGTTGCACACTTCCATCTGTGGTGATTGTCAGGATGTTCTCAAGTGTTTTCCAGAAGCTGAATTGAGCCTGTCAGTTCTTGTGAGGACTACTCCTCACAGAGCTTCCAATTAGCTAACCGGCTCTCTGGAGAGAGCTCTCCTGGTTTCACTGTGCCGGGTCCTTCCTGAATGAGCTACTGCTAACTGGATATGTTCTTTATCATGACAAGATCACTCTCACCCTTACCGGTCTTTTAAGTAACTGTGTTTTATGGAATATCGTTGTGAAAGAGGGAGACAGAATGCAAGAGAGACCAAGAGAGGTGGGGAGATGACTGCAAAGAAGGGAAGCTTTTGTTTCTGCCTATGCATTCTATTAAAAGTTTTAGTGGCTGCTTTGCAAGCAAGGTGTCTGTGCCTTTAATCATTTTCATTTTTAAAATGGAAGCTTATATTTCCACATCTTCGGCTGTCCCAGAGGGCAGCTAGGCCAACTTTAACAACATTAATTTCTCTTTATGACAGGACTAGTGCTGCCCTAGGTCTTCAGAACTGCCTAAAATGTCTGGAAAAGTAGATAATGAAGAGGATATTAGAATTGTAAACAAGAACAATTTTGTAATAAAAACCATATATTTTCTCCATTGGACTTTGGGCTTAATACTGCAGCAGCAAAAGTGTCACGAGTCATAATTTGTTGATGGCTACTGAGCATTAGTTACAGTCGGAGCGTGTGAATAAAGGGCAAGTCCTCCTGGCGTTCTATTAAAGAATCTCTCTGCTAGGTAATTGCAATTTAGTTTTCTAATGTCTCTTTCATTTGATTTTGCACTGTTTTATTTGAAGGAAAGCACATGGTATCACAACTTCCTCGGCTATTCGCAGAGACTTTGGCCTTGAGGAGTGAGTCTGTTGAAGGAGTTTAAAGGATTCATTAATAATGAATGTGAAAGGATCACCCTAACCAAATCAAAGGGGAGCCAGGTACATCCCTGGTCTACCTTCAGTGGTCAAGGAAGAAAACAGATCAGACACTGATAAAGAGAAACATTGTCCTTCTTGTTTCATGTTCGTCCCGCGGCCAGTGCACCCCTGCTCCTATCTATTCATCCTTCTTGCTGACAGTGTTTATGAGTTTGGTAACGATGGACTAAGAAACTGCAGAATTCTTCCCAAGAAATAGAGTTCTTCTCTTTGTTTTCTGCCAGGAATGTGGGGGCAGAGTGTAAATGTAATACTTATAGTCTGTTAATATCCTAAATAAGGTTGTCCTTGCATTGTAATGGGTAAGACAGTTGAAATTCTTTCTATACTTAACCTTCTGCCTTACCCTCATCCTTTGCTATCCTGTTTCACACAGAAGAAATCTCAAAAGGTAATGATTTCCATGAATATAGATTTTGCTTGCACTTTATATTTGCTTTTATTATATTAGGTGGTCTATGTTCCACAACTATTTCCTGAATTTAGTTTAGCAAGAGAAACAATGTTACCCAAACCTTCTCAATGTCTACTGAGATCTTTTTCCTTTGAAAGTAATAATGGTATATTTATGTTTTCAATTAACCACACAGTCTCACATATGGTTGCTCATTTTTTTAAAATTGACAATAGTATAATACTATGTATTTCAGAAAAGATAGTCATTATTCCTTTGATGATTAGGATGGGATCCCAGGCACTAGAATTTTGAAGTGAAAAGAGAAGTCACATCATGGGTTAAGAATACTTCTTTAAAAAAATTATAATTAAAAAAAAGGGTAGACATCTTTCTTCTGCATCTGTAGTACCTAATTCTCTTTTTTACAGTCAAAATGGAAAGCTAATCACAACCCCCCCCCACACACACACACAGGCACCCTTTACAGTGATTGTCTTTCAGTTGAGCTGGGTGGTGGGATCCATTTCAGAGAGCTCACTGGGACTTGATGTATACTGAATGGCAGAAATGAGTGTTCTATTATTTAGGCACCTGTCCAGAGGGTGGAGAGGAAAAAAAAAACCTTCCTTGAGCAGATTTAACCTAAGAGAGCAGAGATAACCACCTTGCATTCTCTGTTGTAATAAGATGTGAATGGGGGCAGAAATAATGAGAATTACATTGTATTTTTCATGTAAAAGCCTGAGAAACAAAACGTCCTGAGCACTGGCAGTGATTCCAGGCATTTTCAAATGAAAAGGGCTATTTGTTTCCAAATTACAGCAGCCACTGGAATGCATACTTTTATGGCTCAGAAATCCTCATTTTGTGAAGTAAAATTACCTTTCCGTAATTTAGTCACTGCAGGCTTTCTCTTGCTGACTGGTCAGAAGCTATCAGATAGCTTGCAGCTGCAGACTGAAGCCCGACCATTTTTTTTTTTCTAGGACAGGCAGTTAGTTAGTAAAGCCATCAGTGTGGCATCTGTCATCCTGCTAGGCCCAAATTGTTTTCTATGATGGATGTCACAGTCTGTATGATCAAAATAGAAGCCCTGCTGCTTTTAATTGCAAAATCGGAGTACTTGCACATTTGTTATTATGCTGAGGTTATTACCTCACACAAAATGAATTAACAGGTGAAAATAATTGATGAGAGGCGTCTAGGGATTTTTAGCCTCTTCAAAGAGACTTTGTAATTATGGCATAATGAATGTTCTGAGACATATCTGTGGGGGGCAGCATGAGACCACCAAAGATCTCTCTAGATTGATGATAAATTCCACTGAATTCTACTGTAATAGTGCTTAAATTTACTTAGCAATTAGTTTAATCGGTCTACATGATTCATGATAACATCTTGAGAATTTTTAAATAAGTTTGTTCCATCAACCTATAAATTAAGTGACTTATTTCAGCTTTTCTCTTAAGGTGAGGGAAGACATTAAAAAATCAGACTTTCTGAAACAAAAGTAATACAGGATAAGGATGTGGGGTTCCGAAATGCATGACTAAACACAGGCAGCATCTCAAATAATTCCTCCTCCTCTTCTAACTTCTCTCAGTCGTTTGTAAAAAGAGCCTCACCAAATTTTGCCCAAATGCAGTTTTAAGAATGTTCTAGCACATAAATGTACTGCATTTGTGCTCGGAAGTATATGGTTTAAACGTTGTGTAAACTGAAGTAATTGCTCTTGGCTTCTTGACTACTATTCCGTGGTAGAGTCATGTTTTAGATTGGTCATGTTTTAATTTCAGCCTCTGAGTTTACCCGGAGTGAGGGCAGCCAGGCAACTTTCTCTACATGGTGACGATCCTGAAACTGCATGGGAGTTTCTGTCAGCATGAACTGGCTTGCAACATAGCTTCAAAACACAGAGGTGCTTTTCTGTGTTCACCCAGTACAGACAAAATGCAGGAATATTGCTTTCCATGTGTGGCAACCCCAGCAATGGCAATAGCGAGACACCAAGCTAAAAGTTGCAAGAGCGATAAAATATTGCTTAGTTTTAAACGGAATACTTAAAGACAAAAGGCACTAATGGAGCTAATCACAATTACGCTACTTTTGCACAATTAGGTATTACCCAAATGCTGTGTATATCTAATTTTAATATAAATTTTTAGCTAGCAAGAACTAAAAACAACTGATTTGAGCATTGTTACTAGAAAATAAAATTAAAATCTGGAGATTTGAGACTAAGATATTCTTAAGTTAAAAGTAAAGGAGAAAAAAAGAGAAATACTTATAAGTTTTGAAGAAATATGAACTCAAACAGAAGGGTCATATGTTTAAGCACATCTGTATTCATTTTTTTAAATGACAGGGATCTTTATCACAGATTCTGACTAGATTGATTAATCCATATTTCTAGAGACATACATTATTTACCATTGTTCTTGTTCCTTTTGTCTCTCTCTCTCTCTCTCTCTCTCTCATACACACCCACACCCACACACCCACACACACACACACACACAGACACACACACACACACAGGCACGATAACACAGCTCCAAAACCATAACATCTTTGTAAGAGTTCTTTTCTAGTCCATCAAATAGCTTTAAAGATTATTTTTGCTGTTATTTTTGTTCCAAACTTGAATGAAATGCATATTTAATGCATACAATTGATATTGAAGTGAGTCCACTGTGTATAGATACATAGGTATAACTATATATAGCATTCTTTTCAGTCTGCTGTTCAGATTTTGGCATTTATGAGTTTGTAATAGCAAAGACTCTCGGTAATTGAAAGAAAAAATACATGGCAAAGAAATAATGAATGCAGGCAAACAGGGGATTGCCCTGCATATGAAGCGAACTGTGTAACTTATTTCTGGCCACATGTCACTTGCTGAGGCATGTTTCATAATCCTACATGTCTGCCTTTATCTTTAGTATAAATACTGAGAAAAAAATCTTTAAAGACATTAACAATACATGAGCAATTTTTAAACAAAATAGGGTATTTGAAAATCTGTTACAAAAGTAAAAGGGTGTTATACAATTGGACTTCAGTAGTGTCACAAACAATGACACCATTCTGTGATTTTACTTTATTCTTTGGTCTTAGTTTTAATGGCGAATAAGGTGATCTAAAATTCAGAAGTTCACACTGTGAAATTTTATACCAGTTTCATTTAGATTATATTGGATTATTGTTATGAAATACCATAGAAAATACTCAAGGGATTCTAGCAAGCAAAAGAAATATATATGTATATATTTACATTTACCTAAAAGGTATATTCACATATACATGTGCAGATGAAAACTGACATTCAAAAAGAATTCATGCTAATAAAGATGTAATACAATTTTTTGAGATTTGATTATTAAAGTCATCCCCAAATCCTACTCATAACACAAATCAAAGAGTTATAGATTATACAATTCACATTTCACAGTGAGCTGTACAAACACAAATAGACACGTCTTACACAGGCATGAAGAATACAGAGACTGACTGTGCTTTGTGTTAGCTTTATGACAAATGACACGCGAATAGATGCAGTGTAAGTGGCTCTAGAGCAAATTCCACTGCTTTCTTCTGTTTCTTCTTGTTTTCTGTATGTAATATGTACAGAAGTACAAATGTTTAGACAGTGTCTAGTGACTACAAATAAAGAACATTCAATGCAGTGCATATGTTTACCAATGGAGTTGTGTTTCAGATGCAAAAATCTGATGTCCCTTTTAAGGACTATGAAATGTGAAGTAATCAGGATAGGGAAAAGGGCACTTGTTTTATTTGTGGCAATTTAATTCTGGTGTGTTGTAGGAAATGGTGAGCGCATGCAGTCTGAATTACTGACTTACCAGACTAACCTATTTTCAGGAAAGAAAAAAGTTTTAGCTGATAATTTAATGATAATGCAAATAATTCCTTTGATGATGCTAGAATTTGGGTAGTATTAGCCAGCTGCTGGCTTGCTATGAATTCTGTGTCATTAAATGGAATTGGATTTTAGACCTAGCTTTATGGAGACGGCACTGGTTTCTGAGTAATACCCCATTCAAACGCCTCACTCTGATGTATTGCATTAATAGATCATCACAAGCAGTTGTCATCGCAATGATGTATTAGTGTAATACATGAGAATGAGACTCACTGATGATGTATTTAGTACTCACAAGATGACAGTTTCCAGAGGAGAAGGGAGCCCAGTGAGGAACCATTATAATTACAGGACAGAGCCAGCTTGCAGCACTTGGCAAGCTTTTTTGGGGTGCCAAGTTGGTGTATTGGTTTTGAGGTCACTTTTAGGATCCTGGGTGCTGGTGAAATGAGAAAAGTTTGATTATCCCTGTTGAAATGAATTTTTGCATGTGAACTAAAAGATAATATACATACATGTCGATTACCATACAACATTTTAGCACAAATCAGTGTTTATACTGGCAGAAAACACTGTACAGTAATGTTGACTTCCAGAAAAAAGTGTTAAATAGTGTTTTCTGGGATGATACATATATCATCAGCAGTTTTCCAACTGATAGTTTCTACCAAAGGGGAACTTTTTGCTAGTGCTGCCTCTATGCCACCAATCATGGACATGGCTCCTGGCATTAGCTAGAGAGGCAGATATTTTAAGTGAAACATTAAATTTAGGTCTCACTATCATACATTTTCTGCTAATAGAGCTTGAAACACCTACTATAAATGTAGATGAATTAAAGGCTCCTAGTGACCTCTATCTACCTCCAGCTGTGCTTTTTCTAGAAGGGTAAAAGAGAGACTTTTAAATGTTTATAACACAGGGTTAAAAAGGCTTTTTTATACAATGGAATAGCAGTTACTGTTCACCTCCTTACAGCAGGTGATTGCATCATAAATAAAACAGTAGGGCAAGTCCTTCCAGCTGTGGAATGGATGCATGGAGACTGCGGCTGAAAACCCTGGGTAAGAGATAGGGAGTGTTCTTACCAAAGCCTGGACTTGCAAAGACTAGGGATGTTCCAAAGGCTGCCTCTGCAGCTTGGAAGTAGATTGGGAGGGGGTGGGCAGACAAGGAACTTTACATGGTAGCTTACATGGAGCATGCCCTTCTTTGAAAACCGAGTAGCTGAAAATTCCTTTAGCAGAAGTTTCCTGATCCCCTAACCAGGAAGACAAAGTAGTTGTAGAGGGTAAGGTTAAGTGCAGAGACAATGAGATGCTCATGTAATACTTGAGGATTTTCTAGAGAGGCTGGTGGTGTGTTTCTTACGTTTCTTGAGCCAACAAAGTTTAGTGCAGGAAAAAAAATTTGAGGAAGAAATATTGGTGACAACTTTATATTAAGGGAAATTTTATTGTAATTATCCTTTTTTAACTTTGGGAAAGAAAAATGACTTTATGGCTTATGAATAGCAAATAATTCTTTATGATAGATTCCTTTAGCCATCTGTGTTTTGTCTAAAGACCTAAAAACATTATAGGGAAAAGATTTTACCTTATTTACATTGAGAAGACAATTTTGAAGTGTTTGTATCTAAACATTTTAAAGTGATTATTTACTATAGTGCTTATGAAAGTATACATCCTCTAAAATGTCTACTGATTTCCCAAACTATTCACCTCTCATAATCAATTCTATTTTGGGCTTGTTATAAAAACTTTTGGACAAATGGGTAATCATTTTAGCCTATATATGTGTTCTTAGAATACTAAAACTTGAGATACACATTTAAATGCAATTATGAAAGATAATAAATATTTTTTAAAAACATATTTAAATACATAAAATACCAAATGTCATGACAGGAACTCATAATTATGGCACTACAATTAACCACTAATCTATGATATAAAAATGATTTTTCACAATAAGCAGATATACTTTTATAATGTATTTAAATATAAATATTCTTATTTTTGCCTCAACAAGTTTAATTGTCTAGAGAATTTTTAAAATCATATATTAAAATTTCACATGACATATTCAGGATGTATTTATCATAGGAATCTAAGTTATTAAAGAGTATATATTGCTGTTTTTTCATAAAGTTAAGCAATAATGCTAGAAATACCTATAAAGAAATCCCTAGGGATTTTCTCTACTTTAGATAGGAAAAGCATGAGGTAGAGTTGCCCACAATTTCCATTCCTCCTCTTTTTCTCTACTCTTTCTCCCTCCCTTCCTCTCTCCTTTTCTCCCTTCCTTGGTTCTTTCCTATTTCTCTTCCTTCTTCCATTTTTTTCTTCCTTCCTCCTTTTATGTTTCCTTTTTCATCATTTTTGGTAAATCTGTGGTTTATAAAAAAGAACAAAAGTTTAAGCAGAGGGTAGTGAGAGAAATTTAGTGAGGCAGAATGATATACTATATATTTATGTTGAGATGATTATGAAATATTAATCTAAAATTTTGTAGTACTAAAACAGTCCATCATAACAAGGATATGTCAATGATACTTTCATGTGACAAAGTTTTCTGTCTGTTCAAAATTATAGAGAATGAGAAAGAATGCTAAAAATTAATTATAAAATTAGTGCTAGGAAAATCCAACACTGGAAAATAAATGCAATGAGGAATGCTTTAATAGACCAGAAAAAAGACGGAATACTAAATGTAAAAAAAAGGGGTAGACTAACAGTTATGTTAAAAACCTTGGGGTTTTGAAGCATTTAGTCTAATAGCCCAAACACAATCATTGTAAATATTTATATATTTTAAATAGCAATATGAAAGAGACTTACAAAAAGTTGCATATTTTCAATTGAACTCTATTCAACAGCTTCTAAATCAGCATTAAACTTAAGTTTGTAGTACTAAGAACTAATAAGAACCAGAAAATTCAGAATTCTTATAAACATTGCTAGAGGTAAACATTTATCCAAAAAATGCCATGTGGCTTATGTTTTTTTTCAACAAACAAACAAACAAACAGCTAAATAAATTACATTTACCATACTTGTCTCATATTTTTTCTAGATAAAAACAATTCACACAAATATCTGGATTGGAGTAAAAGATTATATTCTTGTTCTAAGACATAGTTTGAATAGTACATTTTCTTGTACTAATACAAGAGAAACTTGAAAACCTGGAGGAGGAAAATCCAGTTTTCCTGTTCCAACTGATGTTAATATAGAGAACACTTTGTCATTCAAGCTTTTCTTTAATTAACCTTTTATCCGTGGTTCCACGAAAATTTCTACTAGTACTTGAAACAACTGACGGATAGTAGCAACTTTTTATTTAACTAATCCTAACACCTACTTGAGACAGTCACCTTTAAGCCTACTGTAGTCTACTCTATTAATTTGATAGCTTAACTCGTAATAGTTTTACTGTATTCTACTCTATTAATTTGATAGTTTAACACCTGCCAAGTAACAGGTGGTAATTTGGTGATCCTCAGGCCCATGTTTTAGTGCTAGTGCTTTCCCCACACGTTGTCATCCATTGTTTTAGAGTTCTGTTTTTTCTTCTCCAGTACTCAACTGTCTCTGTCTCTCTCCGACTCAGTCATTTCTGTAAGAAACAGTGTGGGTCCTCTCTACTTTTAGCTAAAGTAATGTTGCTTTTCCCCTGCTGGAAATTCCCCTCACTGTTTTTCTCCATCTTTCCAATCTGCCTGATAGGCTCCTCTGGTAGTGATTATGTCTCTTAGTTCTCACAGAAGGAGTTATTTTTACTACTACTAGCCTTCGTCTTCACAGATATAAAAAAACTAATTGTGCACTGTTGTACAAATGAAATATGAAATTATCAAGTGCAAAATTAGCATTAAAAATCATAATACAACAAACAATGGGGCTTTATGTGATTTTTTTGTAATTGCCTGAAATTAGGTACTTTGGAAATAATTGTGCTTCATTAACATGCAAAATGGTTTCATAGACTAACACACACACAAAAGAAATTATTTTTGATGAGAACTGTGCTTTGTTTAATGTTAGACACCATTGTATTTACTTTCCCAATATAACAGTTCTAATTAGTACCTAGCACTCATCCTGAGTTTTTCAGCTTGAGCACTCAGAAGGTGACAATTGAGTCACAATTCCATGGCACCATTTGTCAGTACCTGTCAAAATATAGCTAAGTCTTTTGGAGTTATGATCTAAATACTGAAAAAGAAGTTAATAGGCCAGAAACAATATGGCCTAGGTAATCTTAAAAATTAAAATTGCATATAAACCCTTGCTTAAAAGCAATAGCATTAATGCTACCCTGTTAAATATGACCCCAACAAAACAAAGTTTGTTCCAATAATTTCTCAGCATTGTTTTTTTCATCCGACCTTTATATATTTGTCTAATTTCATTTTCACTTCCTTGGTGAGATAGCACCTTGGTGGAAGAATAGCAATATTTTAAAATTAGCTAATATGTACATACATCCTTTCCACAGGCTATTAGCTTTTCATGTTAAAAACATGGAATATATTTGTATATATAGTATATATAGAAAAAGTAACCTCCCTATACATACTATATATAATCTATATGATCTCTCTCTCTCTCTCTGTCTCTGTCTCTCTCTCTCTCTCTCTCTCTTTATATATATATATATATATATATATATATATATATATATATAATCTTCACTGAGAAAGCTCATTGGGGCTATTAAACCTTTATTAAAACTTTATGATTCATGACACTCTTAAGAATGTTTTAAAATGAAATTGGTCTTTTTTCAAATTTCTCAAATTTTCTAGATTTATTTCAATGGCTTTGGTTTTATTAAAAAAAAGCCCAATGAATTGGCTTTTTCTGAACTTAAACATAGTGATATTTACAGGTTACATGCAGTTGGTTGACTGAACAAAGGCGTCACTGATTTATGAAAAGATTTTCTAAAGAACTTACACTTCAGTTAGTTTCTTATTAAAACTCAACATAAATGAATTCAATATCAATATAACAACATAATAATACAAAATAAAACATCCAGATGATTCAGAATCTTTAGGATGCTAGGATTGTGGATTACTTGTGGCGAAATATTTCAAAATAGCCTGTGACAGACATGTGGGTTTTCAGGACACCCCACTTACCTGTGCTCTAGAAGAATCTGAATTCGAGGTGGCTTCAGTAAGGTTTCACAGAAACAAATTGCCAGATTTCTTTATTTCTTCCAAAGCAGTTTTATAGAATGAACGTTCTCTTTCAGTTAGGGTTTTGTACGAGCGCATGTCAAGTCTCAACTTGTTCACATCACTGCTTAACACTGCAATGCGTGCTTTTTTGTTTTTCCTGCCATCTTGAAGTAATCTGTAATTTTTAAAAATTCAAATGACACAAAATAAAAATTAAATTGCTCATCTATACTAGTTTGGATTAAAACAACCTTTGAAAAGATTCTGTGAGCTTACAATTTTTACCTACAGAGAACTTAAAATCAGTAAAATGAAGAGTTTTGTTTTATCCTATTTGGAGAGAAGATGAATTCAAAACTTTCAATAGAAAGCATTATATATATATATATATATATACATATATATATATATATATAGTTTCATGTATCAAGAAATGATTTTGAGAGTCCTCTGTCTCCTCTTAATCAAAATAATTATCAACTTTGACATTCTGGATAATATTAAGCTTCTGCTTGCAAGAGTTCAATGATTAAATAACCCATTACTTTATAAGATTCTACCATTTTGAGTATAAAATTAGGTGCTTATATAAACAAATATATCTTTGTACCTTCTGTCAATTTATCCTAGTTCTATTAGTTGAGATGTAGAACAAACTCACTCTTAAAAATCTTCTAAATATTTTAAAGTAAAGTATGAGTGGTATAAAACTAAACAGTTTTAACCATAGGTTATGCTTTGAGACATCTTTCTAACCTTTCCTTCTGCATTCATTAGTTTTCCTTTCTTATGAATTTTCACCCAAACATCTCTCAGTGCTGTATCTTTTGTCCTCTATCTACTATCTTTATCCAGTTTTAATATTCTTACCATCTTCAGAGTATAATTCATACTGGAGTATAAAACACTGAGTTTAGAGTATTGTAAATCACAGTTTTTCTATGAACAAGTTTGCAAGTCACTGATAGAGACAAATAAATAAAAGGAATCATATTACAGTGTTATCAGTATATATTCTAAAACAGGTAGAAATACGTAGCTACTGCATTTGGATATTATTAACTAATAACACTCTATTCTTCAACTTTGTCTCCTACTTCCACCACATGATAACATAAAGTATATTTAATGATAAAGGGGAGGTTGCAGCTAACTTAATTTTCTGAGTAACCCACTGACAAATAAAATGACAACTAAACACCATCCATTTTTTATTCCAGCAATATTCAGATCTCATCTGGTTAAATTCAAGGAATGTATGTGGCATGTGGTTTTGCAACGGGACAAATAATCAAAGGAATAGAATGAATAAAACCAATTGTATGGAGATTGGTAAACTGCAAATTGGTCTCCTAACTGGGACTATGGAGAATACACATTTCCCCTGCTCTGCTTCTTTCCCAGAATTTCACATACATCAGTAACGATGGCTTTTACTTCCTTCAGCTGAAGATGGAGAGAGAGATGCTTTAAAGTTGTCAATGTCAGGGAGGGTTTGTCCTGCATAGTTATAAGCCTATTATTTAAAAAGAACAAAATGAAGGCTCGTTTCCCACAGTGAATTTCATACTTTCTCTGTCTTGTATTATGGTGACAGTGCTGAAAAGTAGAATCAGGAAGAAAAGGGAAAAGAAAAAAATAGAAACGGCTTTTTAAATTAAAAAAAAAATCGAATTGTAACCGTTTCTTATAGGATGACTGTCTTGAGCTATTAACCTGCCACAGCAACCATTGAAAGTTATAATTGTAGAATATTTTATAATCTCTCATTTCCTTTTCTTTTTACAATTAAGTATTGTTTTTGCATAAATTCTATTTGTAGTCTCCCAAGAACCTAGTTTAGCATAATAGGGTATGATAGGATGGCTCACCATCACACCATTGTTAAAAATGTGTAAGTAACAAATGATAAACCAACAGTAAAAAGGTAGATGATATAGCCCAAATGACTGAGTCCTAAGTAATTACTTACACAAATCTGAGATACTGAGTTTGGGCAGCATTCAGAAAAGCTCTCATCAGCAGTACATGAGTGACAGTTTTGCTACATCCTTGAAATATTTAAAAAAGGAAACCCTAAACCTCAGAACTAACTTCAGAACTAACTTCCCAACTGGACTTTTAATATTGTATATGAAGATCATTTTTAAACAAATTAACCATATGTGAAGTTTACTTCTTGCCTTACATATTCTTGTAAGTATCAATTTTTATCAATGAGTTTATCTGCAGTTGCAGCTGCCAAATTCCATTCATGGCAATGGCTTTCTAGCATGCACACAGAGATCTATCTGTCTCTATTTTGAGGATTTTCTTGCTTTGTATTGCAACCAAGGCCAATTTTTCAGCCAGAGAGGATGGGGCCGGTGATGAATATCTGACTGAATCTGTTCTGCAGCAAGTTCTATTGGATTACTCCGAGGATCCCAGCAGCCAGAGACCAGTTGCTGTCTGCAGTGACCTGCTGGCTGGCGTTAACTTCCATTGTGTCCTCACTTCCTTTCCTGGTTTCCTTCATTGCTTTCACTTGTGCTTTAGGGTATCACATCCAAAACAACACATTTGAGTCAGGCTCTATTTTTGTGAGACATGACGCTAAGAACGAAAGCTTGTTACGTAACAACAAAGATCTAGTTCATTCATTTACTCACTTTCAATAAAGATGTGTAAAATCCTTACAATTTCCTAGACACTCTGAATAGGGCAGATGTGTTTCTTATGCCCAGAAAACTAATGATGTAGTGGAGAAGACTGATGCTGAATCAATGATTATCTGTGTGTATGAACTGGTTATGCAGACTAGAAAGTCAGCTCTGTGATGCTGAGCATTTTGTTTGTATTTTTTTGTCCTATTGCTGGGTTCCTCAAATTAACAAATTTTGTAGTCTCAAAATAATGAATATTTAAGTTGGGATTAGAAATTGTAATTGATTGATGTAGAGTATAGAATAGAATATAAGTGAAGGGAAGGAGGAAAACTACAGGAGAAAATACACATAACAATTTACTTTATTGGAAAGCTACATGCTGAAAGAAAAAAAAAAAGAAAACCTAGCGCAGTATAAGGTTAACTTGCCAAGAAGCTTCATCTGTGATTTGATTTCTGACTATATGCTGTGAAAGAAAAGGGATTTCTTGTGTCCATTGGAGCATCAAGCCATTGTGAATCCTAAAGTTATTTATTTAGACATCTTTAACTTCTAGTTAAGGGGTTCTAGCTGCAGACCTTCATGAAATAGGACTGCAAAAGTAAAGTGCCACAAACTAAGTGGATTAAATAGCAAAAATGTATTATCTCATAGCTTTGGCAACTAAATGTCCAAGATAAAGTATTCAACAAATCCATGTTTCTCCTGAAGGCACTGAAAACTAAGCTGTTCTATTCCTCTGTTGTGCTGGTGAGTTGTTGACTTTCTTTAACATTACCAGACTGTAGATGGATCACAAGGTCTTTGCCTTAATGCTGATTTGTAATTCTTCCTGTGCGTTTGTCTGGCACCACGTTCTGCTATTAAAAGGATACCAAGTATGTTGGAGTAGAGACATTACTCACTCCAGAAAAACTTATCTTAATTAATTGTTTCTAAAACATTCATATTTCCAAGAATTACATTCCAAGATACTGCTGGTTTAGACAACGACATATGGATTTTGGAAGGAAAATAGTTTATTATTCCCATATTTTTTCTAAACTTTGAATTGGATGAGAAGTTTTTATAAATGTTGTGTATAATAGACTCAGGAATGAAGATACAAATACTTCTTTATTTCATTATGACCAATTTAAATTAAGGGTATTCCTTTCATACTATTACATATAATAGCAATAGAATAAATTCACCTTTTCTTAGACAAATCTGCCGCATTATTGTTTAGCATAAAGTAATACATATATCAAAGTAAACTACATGGAACTTTTCTATAAATAATCCACTACTAAGAAATACAGATGTTAGGTAGTAACGCATCTGTGTCAAACATTAGCTAACTTAGTATTTATATTATTGTTATTTTAAATAAATTTCATCATCTCATAACTATTAAAATCCACTTATTTTACCAGATCAGTTTTTCCCTGTCCCTAACAATGTCTTTAAAATAAGTTTTACTTTAATGTTTTAACTGTATTTGTTTTAATTATTACTTCCAAAGGATTCTAGAAATATTTATTGAATTAATTTGTAATAAAAATATGATACTAAATAATCAGGTTAAGATAGGTTGAAAAAGAATCATTTATTTTTAAGATTATTAAAAATTAGCAAATAATGAATACATATAAACAAGGACATATTAAAATATTACTTTATAAATGAACATAAAATACTATATTAAATGATCATAAATATTTTGATGTTACAGACTATCTTAATGAGTTTATTATTGCCTTTCAAAATGGAAACACGCTATTTTACATGAATTCCATTTTTAGTACCAAAAGCAAGTATGAAAATTTAATTATAATTAACAGAGAGAAGAAGCTAAGTATACTTATTGTAATACTCTTGAAAACAATCTCAAGCAAAATTGTAGTAGCTCATACAGGAATAATATAATTAACAAAGATTCTGACAATTGATTACTAGATGAATACTGCTAGGTATTTTGATGTTGCCTCTAGATTTAGATTTTGCTTCCCAAGCTTATTAAGAGGAGAAAATAGCTTGTCATAAAGATACCCAACCCAACAACAATCCATCATGCAACATTTACTTCTTGCATCAGTTCCTCAATTAATTCTTATTCACAAAGAGATCACACTCTGGAACTGATGCAAGAATCATCATAAATATAAAAAAGTGACAGGAATTTGTCTCTCTGGGTCAACAGTTTCCATGAAGAAGCCTGTGATGTTGTCCCCAGGGCAGCAGTCAGACTAAAGTTCTCCCTATGTGGTTCTCCGTTGGATCTTTTGATCTCTACTCAATCTTTCAGTGTCATTAACCAAGAGCAAGAAAGAAGGGTCATTTTCCCCTTAAAATCTAAGTTCTTTAACTTCAATCTGTCTTTAGCTCTCTTTCATGATACAATTTATCTCACGTAGTCCACCATAGTCTAAAACTCTCAAACTGGCGATAAGGAGTAGACAAAGAATTATCTCCAGAACCAAGTCAAACAGTATCAGCCAGGTAGAACTTGATTCTACTCCCAATGCCATTTCTGATTCACTGGAAAGTTGAATCAGTTCTTTAACTTTCCTTCAGTTTTGGTAAAGGTGAGATAATCTAATATATTCTTACATTACTCTACATTCTTTATGTAACAATCTTCCTCAGTGGAAGATATGTACATTCAGATAATTAGGGAAAAGCTCGTAGTTATGAATGAGAAATGCTAAAAATATCAATATTTTCTTCCATATGTTAGCCTATACATAGATAAGCTTTATTACAGTAACATAATTCTAGTTTCAATTTAAGTTTGCAAATAAATGTAGCTATATGAACAATCTATAGAAATGGAAAATTGCAAGTTTGACCTGATGGTGTAACCACTATCTCTGACCCCCTCTTGGGATGTAGTGAGAAAAGCTTATGAACATTATCTGTTCTTTAATCTTTGATTACATTTTTGAGAACTGGGACAGACTTAGCAAATATGAATGTCAATCAAGAGAAAATGATCAGTGACCCATTAGTGAATGGCGAGGACTTGGAGATAGCTTTGAATTGTACCAGTCTCAGGACTAGGAAAGCCAAACGGGATTTATTCTAAATAGGTACTTAGAGAAATTGGTTAGAGGGGCTTGGGGTGGAAAATGTTCCTGGATGGAAATCAAGTTCACATTTCCAACCAGCATAAAAAGAACATAGATACAGTGGATATATGACCACCATGCAATTTCTGGGGATTGAGAGAAGAAAATAAAATTTTAGTCTTATGGGACAGTCCCTAAAAAACTCAGAACAGTTCTTTGATTTGGTGTGGGGTGGTCTAGAGTTTGAACTATGAATGTTTCTCCAAAAATTGCAGTTTTTTTCTGAGAATATGAACTTCATTAGCTTAACAAATAATTATCAAGAGCTCGCTGTATTGCAAGAATTTTACTTGAGGACTTCAATTGCTTGTCATCTTCATAGGCCACCATCTGTCTTTGTTTTATATTTCAGAAGTTTTTAATTTCTTTCATTCCTCAGAAAATCCTTAAGTGTCTAAAGTCTCACTTGCCTTATTATTCTTCTCTCTGGAATATTTCAACTTAAACCTGATATATCAGTCCAAACTCTGCCACTGACCTCCCCAGACTGATTAAATCTATCCCTGATACTCATTTTACTTCAGAATCATCCATGTAACTTTACTATTTCACAATCATTGGTATGTTCATTCCCAATAGAATTCAAACATGTGTAGGCAGAAATATATTCTCCTCCCTTCTATTGTCATCTATAGATCTACTGTAGTGCCAAATATAGTTAGTGTTTGTGAAATGATAAAGCAACTAGAGAGGCAACTCCTAAATCACAAGGACTGAAAATAATTTTGAAATATTATCATTCATTTTTATATTGGACATTGTGAGGCACATAAGAAGTGATCAACATAAGCAAGTAGGATCTTCTAGCTTACAGCCTAAATTCAGAAAGATCCGAAATATTCTGGCACATATATATCCACCCAAATGCAACTCAATATGAAAAACAAAACACAATGTAGTTCCTTGCATTAAAGTGCTTGATAAATGTCTTTCAACTGATCCATACAATCAGTACATGACACGAATGAATTAATGAATGAATTCATTGTCTCCTCAGCAGACACAGGTAAGCAGCCTTTGTATTCCGTTTCTTTTGTGAATCACATACTGGTAAAAGTAGTTTAAAGCATGTATTCTTGTTCATTTAAGATGCTTTATTTTTCATAGCTTAAAAAAATCCCTGATTTGCAGTAAGAAAAATAACATCATCTGTGTGATGATCTTTTCATGAATTTCTATAGCAGCTCCTGCCAGAACTCTGTATCTTAATCTCCTTTTCTCTTTCTCTCTGGGGAGCCATTCTCCTAAAAGACCTACTTCTTCATGAGAAACAATTATATTTAACAAAAGACAAGGACTAATGCTATTACTATGTATATCCTTGTGAATTGACAACTAGAAAATCATAGTAGATAGATTTATAAATATTATTGCTGTTTTTCACTGTCGGATACTTGCAATTTGATCAAGATCCACATTTAATTCCCGTGCTTATATTCAGATCTCAGTCATATTTTCTTCTTGCATTTTGAAGGCTATTTTGTATAAAAGAATTCCATTAATAATGAATAGGTCTGTCTTTAAACCTCACCGTAACCCCAAAATTGCTTTAGATAGGTAAAGTGATAGGATGAACCCTTGATAAATAAAAAAATAAAAGTATTATATCATATGATTTGTTACTCAACTGCAGATTATATTTTGTAATTTATAAGAACAAAACTTTAAATTAATTACCAAGGTCATAACCTTAAGGTGATGAAAAATATATATACATTGCATGGTGTTCCTTATTTTTGTAATAAAATATTCCTTTTTGTGACAATAAAATATTAACTTATATCTCCTATATTTTTAAAAAGTCTGCTATGATTATTGTGTATGTATGTTGAGGAGCAAGCTTGCATCAATAATGTATGTTACTTTTTTCACAACTGGATTTTATGTTCAAACATCTTGATAAATGATTAAACTTTAGGATATATGTTTTTTTCTGTTTCAAGAAGTTTGAAAATACTATTGAGAAAATAAAACTTTATAATACTACTATTATGCATTTTTAAAGACATAGCTGTCTTTAAAAATATAAACATATGTAACACATATAAAATTAACTACAATAGGTTCATAAAATATGAGAGACATCATTGTGAAAATATCAACCTAAATTAGTACAAAAATACTACATGACTAGTTTATTTTACTTGTTAACTTGAAATTATAAATATAAGCAAATATCATATTGTTGTTCTATGAATATTCTTTAATATTTAAAAAAGTTATTTATACTGTTACATTCCAAACTAAAAACAAAAATTATTTTTTTACAACGTAGTAAAAAGTAGAATGCAAGAACTATGTCCAAATCTTTGTATTTTCCAGAACAATGTTATAATATGTGTGTGTATACATATTTTTTTCACAATTCTATCTTCACAGATGATTCTTCCCAGTAATATTCAAAATGCTCTTTAAGAATTGACCACTTCTAGTACATCTTTTCTGTTGAAAAGTTGATAATTTCAGGACTAAGTGCTGCTATTTGGGGCTGAACTTTTAAGTTAGAGTGTGCGGCAGCTGGCTCCCTCCAAATTAAAGTCAAGTCATTGATGGTAGGGAAATGTAGGATTTCTTTGATCCAAGCAGAAAATTAATTCTTGTTAAAGTGAGCTATGAAAACACACCTTTTGTGATGAGACAACTAAAGGTAACTCACAAAGAAATCACAGTGTGTGCCATGGAAAGCCAGCTTCATGCCTAGTAGGAACTCTGCCCATGAGCAGCTCAGTCCAATTCAATCCTTTTCCCAGTTGAAGTGAAGCTTCTATGAATCATTTCCCAAGTAGTGACCAAGATGTTTCCCACCACATGGTATATGAAGTTAGCAAAAGCTTGTCTGCACTGTGAGTGACCTGAAGCCACTGATGTTGGAGAGATACAGGCTAATGCTTGTATGGTTCCTCAGAAGTTTCCTGATTAGCCAAATTCACTGGTGTAAGGGGGCACGCTTCAGTTTTTAAACTGTGACAGCAGCTGGCAGCATGCGACAAAGGACCTGTGTAGTAATCACCAGCTTGCTCTAGGAGGGTCAAAAGGAAAACCTCTTTAGATGATGTCCCAAAGGGTTTCTATTCCTCAGAAGAGCAAAGATTTTGCAGTTGGAATGATTTTAGAGAAATTTACAAGGAAAACTTCATTATGAATCTCTCACACATGATGTCCCCTGAGAAGCTTATCACTGTTTGTCAACGGCAACAGAAGGCATAATGCTTTTTTATTAATAGGGTTCTTTTTATTTTCCAAAGGGATTGTTGTAAAATACCATGATTAATTGAAGATTTCTTTTTACTTCTGATTTGCCTGATTGACACAAGTAACCCTTATTAATTTCCCCAGATGCCTAAAACAGGAGAGGCAAACGAATACAAGATGCATTATTTATTCTGATATTCAGTGGTCATTTTCATCCTCGTCACAAGTATTAATTTAATGAGGTCCCATTATCATGCTGCCCACCAACTCTGACATGGAACATGTTGATAAAACTGATTAAACTTTCTAGATTAAGTACATTTACTCAGATTCATGTTCAGATGCTTAAAACTCTTGCTTAGCATTATGCCACACATAATGTGTCTCCTACTACATGTTGCAGTAAAAATGATAAAGCAAAATAATTGCAACAAATAATTAGAAAATCTCACCAAATTAATTTTATTATCAACTCTTTATTATTTAAAGCAACTTAATAATGGCAGATTTAAAATATAATGGGCTTAATGTTTTTGCTTCATTTGTTAAGAAAGCATAATATGTTAATCAACATTTGGCATAGATTTCAGCCTTGTAAGAATCATATATTGAGCTTGAGATACAGCTCCGCATCACAGCACCTGCCTGGCAAGCGTGAGGTCCTGAGCTTGGTTCCAGGTAGAAAAAAAATCATATATTTTGGGCCACTTTGTCAGATATATGTTGCTAAGCATTGAAGTACCTAGTTGAATGTGTTATTATTCCTTAATAAAGTATGACTTATATTCCTATCTATGGTGTAAATTCTACACCTTTCTACTACCTGCATGAATCGCATTTTTGAGTAATAGCTAAGTATATGTATCTAAGAAATATATATTCTTCAAAAAATGTCTAATCATAGATATTATATTAAAAGTAGTGAGGCTATGGAGAGTATATAAAGTGTAAAATTTATGATAGTATTTTTTTATGTTCAACTACAAGCACAAATTATTGATTTTGAACAGTTAAAATCAATAGGAAATAGTTAATTTTTAAAAATATTCTAATATTATCCTGACTTTTTGAAAAATTAAGACTTCACATGTTTACAACATTGGGAATTTGGTTTCAAATATTTTTAGATGCCTCTATTTTTATACAATTTTAAGAACTACCTATTTAAAATATAGATCATGTCTATCAATGCTTATATAAAGTACTGAATTGTTTCACCATTAAAAAGTAATTAATGAGAAGTTATGATACCTAAAGAATCTCATGATGCTATTTATGTAATTACCCTTTATTGTTCTATCAGATTGTTCACTTTTTCTGAAGGTTTGGTCCATATGCAATCTCTTCTGCAACTCCTTATGGGACCTGCTGTTATAATAGGCAGCCTAGTTAGATAAAAATTAATACACAGAGAGGGACTGGGCCCTGAAGGAAGTTAGCACACACACACACACACACACACACACACACACACACACACACCAGCATTGTGGTGGAAGGTGCAACTGAAGAAGTCCAATCCTCAAGGCAATGATGCATGACTCCCTAAAGGATAAACTGCAACTTGAGATTCTATTGTAATTAACATCACACAGTTAAATAAGTCCAGATAGGCATCAATCGCTCAGATATGTGGCCAGATGTCTGAAGCCATCTCTTCCCCAAAATGCCTTTGGTCTTTCTATGTACCTTTGCTAAGTGACTTGTTTCTCTACCAGATCAATAGTGAAAAACAGCTATACATGTAATCCTAAAAAATGATGGCAGTTTGACTCACGTAGTACCCAAGTGGTGACTTTGCTGTATAAATTACCTCTGAGAAAGAACTTGGGGATTCCCAACTCAGGACCCCTCCAGAAACCAAGACTCTATTCTTCTCTCTTGTTTTCAATACAACTCTTTTAATTTTTTCTTTCGGTTTGCTACTTCATTCCTTGAAGTTGTAGGACCATGCACTCAGCACATCTGGTATATAATAGATTGGGGTTTATATGTTCCTGTTTTATTCTGACCTCACCTGTCTGACTTCAGTGCTCCACAGAACCTAAAGTAATATTGCGCAGAATAAGGCAATTTATAGGAAATTTGTGAAATTTTCCACAAATGAAATTAAATTACAATACGTAAATGAAGAGGCTAATCCATATAAAACTTAGCAGGCAAGTATTTCCTTACCTCCTGTAAGACGGACATCTCTTCTATTAGAGAATATTCCAGATAAGAGAAAATCTAGGCTGCCAGTCAATAAAGAGGAACAAGTCAGAAGTGGTACTGGGCAAAGGGTCTGGAACTATGAGTTACATGGAAAATTCACTGAGTCTCAAGAGCTCAAGGACAGAGGAAAAGTGCAGGGATTTTTGGTCCCACAATAGCGGGCTTTAGCTTTCTCTTGCAGAGCTAAATTTCCTTAACAGCACCCTCAGCTTTAGATGCCTGCATGCCTCACCAAACTTTATACACCAAAGTGACTACAGTGATGTCTCTTCTCTATCATTAATTTTCTCCCTCCAACCAGAATCTTTGATGATAGATAATAAGGGAACATGTACTGGTCCAAATATTATAGGATTTGATGCATATCAAAGGTATTCTAAACTGCTGGATGCCATTAAAACTCCTCTAAGTTCTCTCTCACAGCCACAGTGGGTCATGGTTACTGTCTTTTTTCCATTGTTCACTTGAAGTGATTGAATATGCGTGCATTATCCATGCAAGTTAAATCATATGTATTTCACATGGATATTACTATCTGAGGCTCCTACCCATGGTATGCCATATGCTAGCAGTGTTTTAAATTCCTATTAATGTGCCCAGTTTTTCATGTGATTCTGCAAGTATCACCTAATATTTCCAAACACTGTATGTTCCATGATTCCTCGCGGTTTACCTTTATTTTTTCCTTGCTAGTTACTTGTCCATGTGCTCCAGCGCTGCTCGTGCCTATCATGAGGTGCGCTGTCTGTGGATGCCTTCCAAAACTTCAGTTTCTAAAACAACAGAAGATGCTGGGCCCTGGCAAGGAGAAAGTTGAGAGCCATGGCTTAACGAACACAGAAGACTTGGTCTTCTCTCCGACTCTTACTGTCAGTGAAGAGGTGTACACGCGGACCTCCCCTGGTTTGAAATTGAAGGTAGATGGCAGGGAAACAGATGCAGAAACATGTAGAGAGCATCAACAATCTCTCGTGAGCACAGACTCAGTCCTAGGCATTTCCCTATGCATTTGTAACACATCTCACAACAGAGCAGGTCATTTCCGTTTTAAGTTTGTGCATTCCACATGAGTGTCTTAATTTAGGATATCTGGGATTTTGAGGTGCTGGCCACTTCCTTGATCTCATCTTGTTCCCTGATCTTCCCACACACAGAGGCTTGTGAGGCAGATTGCGTGAGGGAAAAACAGCAGATTGATCCCAATAGGGGACATTTTGACGTTACTATTAGAAAATAAGAAATGGAAGTTTTTTCTAAAATTGTTCTAAAAATGGACAAGTTTTCCACAAGAGTAATATTTTTGTATAAATGTATTATGGTACATTCCTCTATATAAATTTTAATTTATTGTTAATTTTAATTAATTAAATTAATTAATTAATTAATACATTTTAATTATGTCTCCCTTGAAAGCTGTGTGACTAATTCTAACAAATTCTATCAAGTTTCCTATCTATTCACCTAATATTTTTCTTATAGTAATTAGCAACATAAAAATCATTTGGAAAACTATACCTTGTATATGTACTCAATAGTTTATACTTTGAAAAAAAGTGTATAGGTGTAATTTAAAAATTTTAACAATGTTATATAAATACATTAAGAGTGTTATTTAGGTTAAGTACAGTGTAAATATTTATGAAGGTATCAATAAAAGGTACATATACTGTTACTTCTCATTTGGAAAAATAACATTACATCTAAAGTATTTATGGTACTATATGTCACACACTGTTCTGAGGGATATTTGTTTTTGTGCTTCATGCAAGCACAACAGTTCTGCTAAACAGAAGTTATTACTACTCTCATTCTGTAGAAAAAAAAAAACCAGAAAGTTTAGGTGATTTGTTCAAAGTCATAAAACAAGCAAAAAACCTGATAAGAATTTTGAAACCAGCTTTCACTGTTCCTTTCTTAAGGTTGTGTGTGTGTGTGTGTGTGTGTGTGTCTGTTTTGTCTATCTTCATGTCTGCTAATTTTGGTGAAAATGCAACTCATATTTATTTTAATATCTTTAAATACCATTTTTTTAAACAATAAAATGACACTGTGGTGAAATATTTAGTAGCACTGCGTTAAAAGGCAATCTCATAATTTCAACTGTCCAAAATAGTAGTGCAAGAAAGGGTAGTATGTTCGTACTTGATTTTCCATGTCTTACTTCCAGTGGGTCATACCAGTATTACGAGATTGCAGAGCCTGACTAAATTTTAGTATTGCTCTGTTGTAAATCACATACATAACTCTTTCTATATCTTGGAAAATAATATATACTTTTAAATTTAGAATTAACACAAGGAAAATGTTTAAAGTTAAATCTTTCAAAAAGTGTTACTGTTCCAGGCTTAAGAACACCTGGGTTCCAGGTATGCCTGCAGAAAGTACTAGGGCCAATAACACACAAGTAACATACTTTTTAACTTCAGGAATTTTATTAATGTACATTTTTAATGAAAGCATTACCTGATTCAATAGCTCACTGGAAGCTAATAATCTGGCCCTCTGCAAATTTGCAGTCTTTAAGTAGCTCCTTTAAACATGCTTAGAGGTTGAACAGAGCTTGAGTATGTGTTGGGGGAAAAGTGGGTAATGTTTATGAGTCCTGTTTGCACTCTGCACAAAACTAAAGACTTTAGCTAACTGGGCAGCCCTCACTAGAATGTCGTCTAGCAGATATCTGTGTTTTCTGGATGTGTTACTTCAACCTATGTAACAAATGAAAATTGCCCTTTTATATATAAATGTGTCTGTACATCTATGTATTTATCCACTTGCCTGCCTTTGCTGTCTGTATCCATTCAATACCTTAAAATGGTAGAATCCTAGTTTCCTGTCCTAACCTAGTTGGCTTGATGCCTAAACAAACAGTGTCTTTGTGCTCTTGATGACTCTAAAAAAGGTTTCCTGGTGTAGCAACTATTGTTATTCTCATTGTTTGATTATGAAGTTTTGTTTCATTTTTTATAACATGAAAAAAATAAATGTTAGTCATAATTTTCCTCACAGCCGGCAGGGTAGAACCACTGCTTGCCTCTCACACTGTCCTCATGCAACTCTCCCTTTGATCAGCAGAGTCCAGAACTTCAACCCTCTTTCCCTTCTCCTCAGCTCCATGAAGCACTCCTTCAGCCAGTCCTTCTTTAACATCTTGTCTCTATGAAAAAGCTCTTCCACTGCTGTTTACTCTGTAGGGTTCCTTTCCACTCCTTGCGTAGCAATTTAAATACAGCGTTCTCAGAGAGAACATTTCTGCACATCATACAATAGTCACTATCACGTTTTCTATGTTTAAAATAGAATTATTGCCCTGGAAATCATTATGCTTATTCACTCCCATGCTGACTTATTTTCTAATTTCTGTAAGTCGAATCTAAATTTCAGGACAGAAGGACCTGCTATGGTTTGTTTGCTACTCTTTCCTCAGAAGTTAGTGCAACATCTAACAGTAGCTGCTCCATAAGCAGTTGTTTAATGTACATGTTTTACTTCAACATACAGTTTCAAGAGAAAAAAATTTACTTTGTAATTTATAACAAGTCACTTATAATTTTCATATGGTCTCTCAAATATCCAGTTTCCTTATTTACATATAATGAGAAAATTGTGGCACATACATTTTTATTATATTCAGTAAAGGATGTGAAGAGGTTTTAAATTTTGTGTTATAATTTGTGATGTAATGATGGCATAAATAACATAAATACATACGTTTTAAAAAGAAAATCTGGGCATAGTGGTTAATGTATGACTGTGATCTTAGCATTTTGGGAGACTAAGGATCAAGAGTTCAGCAGCAAACAAGAATGTACAAAGAGCTTCAAAAAACAAAACAAAACAAAACAAAAACAAGACACATACACACACACACACACACACACATAAAATGCATTTAGAAGAGCTGAAATAAATTTGCCACTTTTAGAACAACGAACTGTTTTTGTTTTGGCCTCCCAAATAAAGTCAATATAACCCATTAGATTTTAGCAATGTCCCTTATAATTTTTCTCTCTCTCTGTCTGTCTGTTTCTGTCTCTGTTTTTTGTACCAAGAATTGAACTCAGTGTCTTGGCTTGCCAGGTATGTGCTGTGCTGTTAAGTTATATCTCTTGTCCTGATTTCACTTTTGTAAATTTCTTTCTTTGTCTTTTTTTTTTTTTTGTACCAGAGATGGAACTCATGACCTTGGGCTTGTCAAGCAGGGTACTGTGCCACTGAGTATATCCCCAGGCCTCACTTTTTAAAATTTCTAATTGCATTGATGGCTTTTTCCCCTACCTTTGGTGACTGTGGCTAGGGATTTCTCAAGTTTGCTCATCTTTCAAAGAACCAATTCTTTGATATATTAAACCTTTGAATTGTATTTGTTCTCAATTTTATTAATTTCTGGCCTGATCTTTGTAATTTCTTTACTTCCATTAGTTTCAGGTTTGGATAGTTCTATTTTTCTAGGATCTTGAGATATATAGTTTAATTATTTGATATTGCTCTATAATTCTAATGTGTGTGTTCACAGTCATACATTTTTTTCTTTTATCTGTTTTCATTGTGTTCCACAGGTTGTAGTAGACTGTGCTTCCATATTTCTTTGATTTTATGAACTTTTTGGCTTCTCCAATTTGGTTTGTATCTATTGATTATTCCATAACATCTTTAATTGCTATGTATTTGTGTAGATTCTGTGTGGTTTTATTGTTGGATTTTTTTTGACTGTTAATTTTTAGTTATGTTCTCCTCTGATCCAACTGTGTGTTGGGGATTGTTTGAATTCTTTTGTATTTATTTAAACATGCTTTATGATTTAATAAAATGTTCATTTTGAAAACCTACATTCCAATAATTTGAAGAACCTAGAAGAAATAAATAAACACTTAGACAGTTAACTGTCAAAGTTGAAGAAGAGAAAAACTCAGAATGAACCAATACCACAAAATAAAATAGATGCAGTAAGGAAAATCTTACCCACTAATAAAAGCTCAGAACTCAATGGATTCACTGCAGAAATTTTACAGAACTTCAGCAAAGATGCAATGCCAATATTTCTCAAACTTTTCCATGAAATTAAATAACAAGTAACATTTCCACACTCATTTCTAGAAGCTAGCATTGTGCTGATATGAAAAACAGACAACAGGCTTCCTGGAAAAATGGCAGGATGGTGAGCAGCAGCAATTCAAATCTCTAAGATTCAAAATTCCAATACTGGAAAATAACAGCTTGGGAAAGAAGAGGAGCGGGGAGGGAAAGAGGAAGTGTGAGAGAGAGAGAGAGAGAGACAGACAGACAGACAGACAGAGACAGAGAGAGAGAGAACCTCCTCTCGTTGGTTACACAGGGCTGAATGGCAATGGACCGGGCCAGTGGATGTAACCTGCAGGGACAGCATGAAGTGTTGCTCCCGCGGAAGTCGATCCACAGCAACAGCTGACAGCTCACTCACGAAAGATCTCAGCACAGACATTCTAGGAAAGGGCTGAATGTTTGAATCCAGGATTGGAAACAGCTACAGGACAGCTTTACTTTGGGGTTTTCTATTCTTTTTTTCTTTAAATTTTATTTTAAAGAGAATAAAACAAAAGAGGGCAATACAGAGCAGATCAGAACAGGACAACATAGGCAACACAGTACTTTACATTAAGACAACAGGACATCAACAGTAGCTAACACCATATCACTTACACTGCTATAGTTGATCATAGTTTCAAATACAACAATATCAAACATAACAAAATAGTATAAAGCCATTCAAAGAGTAAAAGAATTACAGGGCTTTCTGAACCGAATAACAGAAAATGATCAATGGGTACTATAATATCTCATTTTCGATAGAAAAATTTTGTTTATACTATCACATATATTCAAATCCTAATAAGACACAATGTGATAGATAGAACCAATGGTAGTAGAAGAATAGAAGCATGGTAGGACTTCTAAGAAGGATGATATTAAATCAGCAATAGCTGTCATAATGTTTTGTTTTCTTCAAAAGAGCTGTTCATATCATCACACATGATATAGTCAAATAAAACAGAATAAAACCATTCCAACTGATGATTGAAAACATTGAAAGGCTTCAAAGCTATGAGATGGGGACTCATGCTTACCATAAAATCTTATATACTCTTATCAACTCTCATACTAGGGAGGCTATATGGTATTTACACATGTGAATTTGCTTCATTTAGCTTAAGAGAATGGTCTCAAGTCGTGTCCATTTATTTATAAATATCTCAATGTGATCATTATTTATAGCTGAGTAGTACTCCAGTGTATAAAAATGCCACAACTTTTTTATCCATTCCTCAGTTGATGGACACTTAGGTTGTTTCCAGGATCTGGCTATTACAAATTGTGCTGCTATAAACATGGGTTCACATATATCACTGTGGTATGATGTTTTCAGTTCTTCTGGGAATATGCCCAGAAGTGGAATAGCTGGGTCAAATGAGACTTCCAAGCCCAGCTTTTTGAGGAATCTCCAGACTGACCTCCACAGTGGTTGCACCAGTCTACACTCCCACCAACAGTGTAGAAGAGTTCCTTTTTCCCCACAGCCTCTCCAACACTTGTTGTTGGTAGTGTTTTCTATCTTGGCCATTCTTTCTGGAGTGAGATGGAATCTCAGTGTGGTTTTAATTTGCATTTCCCTCATGACTA
>PVJX010006901.1:0-74437 GCA_004027295.1 Dolichotis patagonum
TTATACTATTGTGTTATGTTTGATATTATTGTATTTGAAACTATGCTCAACTATAGCAGAGTAAGAGATATGGTGTTAGCTACTGTTGATGTCCAGTTGACTTAATGTAAAGTACTGTGTTGCCTATGTTGTCCTGTTCTGATCTGCTCTGTACTGCCCCCTTTTGTTTTATTCTCTTTCAAATTAAAAAAATAAAAATTAAAATTAAAAAAAGGCAAATAAAATTTTTCTGAAACTGTATTTCATAATAAAAAATTAAATTATTCAATATGTCTTCTTTGGCATTATGCCCTTATGAAATGAGATGTTTCTTTCAGATTTGTACATTAGAATTAATATTTATTTAGATTGGACACAGACTGCGGCCAATGACTTTTATACAGGTCTACCTGAAGAGTTGTTTCGTATTTTCAAAAAGTTGCAAAAAAAATTCGACAGTTATCATATTATTATCCACAGAGACTTAAGCATTTCCTTTCTGGTTTTCTATGGAAAATACTTGCAGATCTTTGATTTAGATAAATATTCTATGATTTTATTCTATAATTGTCTTCAAACAGAAAGTCATTTTATAATTATTGTTTTCTCTTTCCTTAACTATACTGTGCATTTTCATTTTTTTCTTATTCATTGGGCAGCATATAAATCAGTATTCCATTGTTAGGGTAATGTAGTTTAGTTCAGTAGACAGTGCTAGTTTTCTATACACTTGGATTAATGCATATATAATAGTGCATAATGCATACCAATGCCATGCTCTTGCTCATAATGCTTATAAAAGTATTTCTCTTCTAAAAAGCCCACACAATCAAGGAAAATTGTGCAGAAGCATTGCCATTTTTTATCTTAGGTGAAGCTAGATGATCAGTGAGACTTCATATTTAATTTATGGTGGAAATAGCCAAGGCTGCTTTATTTTTTTAATCATGGAAAAGTCTTTCCTGTTAATTTTTATAATTTATCATTACAAACCTTAATGGTATGTTGGTTTGTATTACTTTTTGTGTTCTTCACATTAGAATATAGTCTTTGGCTATGTATGTGACTAAAACAAGCTAAAGAAATTGTCACTAGAAAAGCCAGCCTAAATATTTTCATCCAATCAGTATAAAAGATAATTCTCAAATACAGATGTATTATGACACAAAAATGCCAAGATCTTTAACTTGTTTTAGATGCATATGAAAATTCAACTACATTTTAAAAGTAATATGTTTCATGTTTCCTGAATTCAGCCTTTCCTAAATGAAATATTGACTATGATAAGTTATTTTATCTTCACCCCTTTTTAAATTTTTAAAGATTTTTGTTAGAACATGTTTGCAGTACAAAAATCATTACATTCATCAAGAAGAATTGGTACATGTAAACATCTTAATTCTCTCTACTTTCCCACTGTGCTCCCTCCATCTCTTTATACCATTCTCATTTGCAAAGGGTTGACTTCACTGTTTGCTATTGCCTATCTTCTATTGTGCTCTTTAGTTTACTTAGACTTTGTGCTTCTCTTTGTAAGAGAAACCATGGGATGTTTAAGTTTCTGTGTCTGATTTATTTCACTCAGTATTATGGTCTCAAGGTGCATTTTTTGGGGGGGAAATGACTAAAATGTATCCTTCATGGCACAGTAACACATATATGTAAATATGACACTCTATCCATTCATCTGTTGATGGACATATTATGCACTTCCAAGATTTTGTTATTATGAGTTGTGCTGCTATAAATGTAGATATGCTTGCATCACTGTAATATGATGTCTTTTAACTCTTTCAGGAAGATAACTAGAAGAGGAATAGCTGGGTGAAGTGATATTTCTATTTTTAGTGTTTTAAGGAATCTCCACGTTGATTTCCTTAGCGGTTGTACAAGTTTACACTCCTGCCAATAGTGGAGAAGCATTCCTTCTCCCCTGCAGCCTCACCAGGATTTTTATTGCTTGATTTCTTGATGACAGCCATTCTTTTCAGAGTAAGATAGAATCTCAGTGTTACTTTAACTTACATTTCTCTCATGACAAGAGATATTGAAGATTTTTTTCATGTATTTATCGATCACTTGTACTTCTGAGAGATGTCTATTCATTTCAGTTGCCCATTTGTTGACTGGGCCTTTTACTTGGGAGGATCTGTTTTTTGGAGCTTTTAAAATGTATTTTAGTCATTAGTCCTCTAAATAGTAGCTGGCAAATATTTTTCCTATTCTGTAGGTTATCTTTTTACTCTGTTGGTTTTTCCTTTGTTGTGCTGAGGTTTTTAATTTGCTATAACCCCATTTGTCAGTTCTTGATATTATCTCTTGTGCAACTGAGATTTTGTTCAGAAAGTCCTTGCCTATGTCTGTCTTTAAGAGTTTCACCTATTTTATTCTCCAGCAGATTAAGTGTTTCTGTTTTAGTATTTAAGTCTTTGATCCATTTTTATTTTATTTTAGTACATGGTGAGAGAGATGAGTTCAGGCCCAATCTTCTGCATATGGAGAGCCAGTTTTCCCAGTACTGCTGGTTTAGGAGGCCTTCTTTGCTGCAGTGCATGTTTTTGATCCTTTTATCAAATAGCAGATGGCTGAATAGGCCTAGGGTTGTTTCTGCATCCTCTGTTCTGTCCCTGATTCGAATGCACCATGCTGATATAGATAATTTCCCTCACATATAATGGTGGTATTTTTTAGATGCGATGGTAAATGGTCCAACTTTTCTCCACTTGGATATGCCCTGATTCATCTCACAAGAATCTCAAAGCTGAATCTCTCCCATTTAAAAAAATCTCTGAGTTCCAAGCATTATTTAACATGTATCCTTATCACCTTCTAGTGAGTGACATAGCTGGGTCACACCCTGTCAATCTTTATTCCCTGGCCAGGGATGAAACCATAAACAAGGGGAAGCAACATGTTAGTTTAATAAATATTGCATTACACATTATGTTTTTTTCCACACGTGTCTCCACATTCAGGCTGTCCCAACAGCAGCGCAGGCCCCGGCTGTGAAAGCCTCCTGGGAGCCTTGCAGGCTTGTCTGAGGCTCATCTCCGTAGGCGGCAGAGCCGTGGATCTCATCTCGGTACAGCAGGGGGCGCTGGGAAGTTTCAGCGACCTCCAGATGGACTCCTGTGGCATCGTGGACAGGTAAGGGCCATCTGGGCTCCTATTAGCATGTCTGCCTTCGAAGTTAAAAAGTATACAGAGAAAAAAAATTCCATTGTCTAATAAAATCAATTTAAAAATCTAGACAGCTAGTTCAGTATAAAGGTCCTGCTCAACCCCGGTAATCCCCACATTACAGTCTCCTTTCACTCTGTTGTCTTTCTTCAGGGAATGAAATAGCCACATTTACAGTGAGATTTTGAAAACTACATCTTTAGTTGTGTAAAGAACATTTTTTGAAGTGATAGCACTTTATTAAGAATTTTAACTTAAAATGGTCCCAGTTACCAAGCCAGGCTTTGCCAGCACGCTTCTACAGTTGGGTGACGCTTGGGGTACAGGGGCGTTGCGTAAATTCCTCTTCTTTTAACCTGCAGCAGCAGCACCAAATACTGTGTCTTCTGCAGGGCGAGTAAGAAATAATCTCTTTCCGGAAAAGCGTAAACCACAGAGATTGATGAAGATATGGGCACGATGACAGAAGGAAAACATTTTAATATTTTAAAATTAAATATTGTAAACACAGTTTATGGTACTCCAGTTGTGCTTTATCTCTCTAATGATTCTGGCTGAAAATAATCACTTGATCATTCCTGGAAGAACAGTATTTCCTTAGTGCTTTCTCCTTGAGGTCTGCTGTCAGCAGGTAAATAATGCATATATATATATATATATATATATATATATATATATATATATGCATGATAGTATAGTGAGATATATATAGTTATATATATACTTATAAGTCTATATATACAATTCTGTACCAGTTAAAAAGAATGTAAAACTAAAATTTTATGAAGTGAAATAAGCCAGATTCATAAAGATATGCCTCATCTTTTCTCTAGTATATGGAATATTATAAAAGACATGCACATAGGAGAGAAACTGTTATTAAACAGGAGGAAGAGATAAGGCTGGAGAGGTGGTGTAAGGGGGGCGGGGGGATTAATATGATCAAAATACACACATTTATGAAAATACCATTGAAACTCAGTATTTTGTAAAATTGATAGCCACTAATAAAGGATTTTAAAAATTAACATTACAGGTTAAAAGTTTTTATCTACATCTGGAGGATCTTTTAGAGCTTATTGTTTGCTATGAGACGGTGTCTTTATGAGGTGTGACCAAAAAATACAGTGAGGGCTGCTGCCAGCTCCGTTTCAGGTACTGAAACGGAGTCTCCTAAGACCGCCTAGTCCTCCGGATCCGGCCTCTGGCACGATGCTACTGCTTGTTCTTCCCCAAAGTCAAGAGGACTGTGAAATGTAAACATTTTGAGTGGATTCAGGATCCCAGGCAGCTATGACAGCACAACTAGCAAAAGAGAACTTCCGGGCACTGCTTCAGACAGGGGAAGGAACAATAGGATAAGCGCATTCAAAATGAGGGGAGTGACTGGTAATGCGTCCTTTACTGCAGTAAAGTTTTGAAAAATTTAAACATTCACCATAATTTTCAATCACACCTCATATGTTGCTATATGACAGAAGATGGCCCTGTCTGTCTTTCCTATCTCCCTCTCTGCTTCCCTTTCTGTCTTTGAAAAATCTCTACAACATAGTAATTGAGCATAGAAAATTTTATGATTTTACATATGCAACAGACTTTGCTAACCACATGTTAAGTTCATACTATGTCATGAGGGCCCAAAAGGAAAAAAATAAGTGTGCTAAAAATTCATACTAATCAGCTACATGCTAATAAAGGCATTTTTAAAAAGGTACCATTATTATCAATAAATTTAGATGGTAAGCAGTAATCTTTGATAACGTGGAATTTTCCTGTGCATGCTGTAATTTTATTTGAGCCTGTTTTTAGCAAAAGAGACACTTGCTTTACAATAACTGACCATGAGAAACAGCAGTTGTGTCTGTTTTTACATAGGTGTTTGCCCAGCTACTGTGAACATGGGGGCAACTGTTCCCAATCATGGGACACCTTCTCCTGTGACTGCCAGGGCACAGGGTATACCGGAGCCACCTGCCATTCCTGTAAGCCTCACACCTGTTCTGCTCCTTTGTACATCTTTATGATTTCCTTGTAATTTCATTTCCACGAATTGCTTACATATTTGCTTACCTATTTGCAATTATGCAGAACCATGAGAGTGTTTTAGCACCTAATCAACTCTAGCTTATTTTTAAGCCAATTTAGTTCTTTTTAGTATTTCCTTAAATTCTTATTTAATCTGCTGTGCTGGTCACTGAGGCCAAGACATGCTAAGGAAGTGCTCTATCATTGAACTTTGCCTCAGTCCTCAGTCCCAGCTTCACTTAGTGCCAGGCTGCTGAGGCTGTCCATGGAAACATGCGGTATTAAGTAGTATAGAAAACAGAAGGTGGTAAGCAGTGGCAAAACACCCAGGGTACAATAAGATATACTGAAATGTAAAAGAAAAAATCAGATCAACAGTGCATATATCTTCTAACCTTACACTATTTTTTTTTTTTTTTAGATAGGGTCTCACTATATAGTACAGGCTGGCCTTGAACTCACAGTGATTCTCCGGTGTCAGCTTCATGAGTGTTGGGATTACAGGCATGCACCCCATGCCTGGCTAACCGTATACTATAATTTACTTGATAACTCCTTTGTTTGTGCTGCCATCTTGCATCCCATCTCTGATATATTTAATACATGAGTTTTGTTAATGATTAGTCTATTCACTGTAATAAAAGTATAATGCCAAGAAATTCTGAGGGAAAAATATCAGGTTGAATAAAGCAATATTTAAATTTTAATCTGATTTAATGATTTAATTGATAATGGTGGTTTTCAAATATATCCACCAAATAAAGGTGGAATTTCACCAAGCCATCATCACTAATCATAAGACCAAACTGCCACACCTAGTTCTGATTGGGCTGTTTTTGTCTTAGACACCCCTATAATTAATACGCATATATTGTCATTCAAAATGTCAAACAATTCACATGCTGCAAAAGTTCTCCTAGTTACTCTCTTCCAACCCTACTGTGTACCTCAAATGTAACAGTGATTACTAATGTGAATGAATCCTACCAGACTTTTGGAAGTATGTGTGACTGAAATAAGTACATATGAATGGAAAAAGGTAAAGAACAGAAAAGCAATCTCTCCCACTTAGGTTTCTACCTGTTAAATCAACACAGCTGATTTAGACAGTTTACTGTTCAAATTCTTGTTTGACAATTGGCCAAATATACCTTAAGTTTGCTTAGATCTAAGAGTTCCTTTTCAGCGAAACTGTTCTCTAAATCTTCTATTTTGTAGAATGAAGGAAAAAATAACACCCACACCTTTCCTTGGGTTTTGCTTAGTAACTGAGAATATTTCAGCCTGGTCAAGAACAAAGAAAATCACATCTGTTGGGGGCTAATGCAGATTGCAATCTAGGAAAACACAAATTCAAGCAATCTTGAAAATGTGTTGTGACATTTTGCGAAATGATGGCTATATTTATGGCTTTAAACTACAGTAGCTTGGAAAGTCCATCACTCCTTAGCAGGAATTATGGCTGATACTGGCAAAAGTTAAGGCATCTTATGAGCAAAGGACTAAGTACAGTAGCAGCCTTTGAGTGGCGTGGCGAAGGAGTCCCTTGTAGGGAAGGTCAGTAGAGGTTACAGTGTTTCAAAGATGGACAGGCTTGGGAAGGATTTGTCTGCATCCCTCATCACAGGTCTGACGTCTGATACCCAGTGGCCTGCTGACTCCTTTTTAAGTGCCCCAAACCAGTGCTACTGCTCTGTGAGCTTTCCTTGACCTGACTTAAGCATTTGAAAACACTTTTTCAATAAATATTTATGAAAGTAAATGGAAACAGTTCAATCAATGTAAGAATGTCTGTCTTGTAATGACATAAGTATGTCCTCTTCTTTTTTCCATATGATGATTTATTGGTCCTTATATTTCATCTGTTTATTCTGTTTGTCCTCCCCAGCCTTGCCTGGGTAGGTGCCAGAATGGGCTAATGCAGGCATGCCTGGTGTGTCGGACTCCAGGGAGAGGGTCCTCTGTTAGCATCAGTCACATATCTTATCCTAGAGGCCCTTAGCATCCTTTAGCTTCCTAAAATGGGTTCTTCCTGCAGGTCAACATGTTATCCTGCTGGCCTTTCTTTTAAATTTGTGCTGCAGATTAATGATGTGTGTCAGTTGCAGGTGTTACTTCATACCTTGGTAAACATTTTCTTGCACAAATAAAAATAGTCAATTATATCAGAATAACTTAGCATCATATAGGGACCTCTTTCATGAAAATGTTTTCTCTATTGTTTTGAAATTGATTTGTCTTGATTTGTCATTTATGAATATGGATCTTTCATTTTTTAATCAACTAACTATTTTTAATGAAGAGAAGTTGCTGGTTTAAAAGTTCATTTTATTAAATTGCCCATTTGTAATTAGTTTAAAGTAAGTAATGGGTATAATTACTGTATTATTTAAAAATAACTTAGAGTATACTTCTTAGATAATATCAAATTATGTAAATAGGTTAACATTAGTGTACTGTAGATACTAAGTTATTGCCAGTAGAATGAAGGTTTCATTTTTAATTACGACACTTAAATTTAACATATAGTTGTCACAGAGTCTATCAACAGCATGTAAGATTCAGTTTCATGGGTTTCCCTAAAATTCCTCTTCAAATCTTTTACACTGAGCTTCAGAATCTTTACCATCTTTTCCTAAAAGCAAAAAGAACATTTACACACTGGAAAATACAGTCCCTAGCTGTTGCCCCAAGACTATCAAAGTTGCTATTATGACATTCCCACTGTAACATCATCTTCATTTCTAAATCACCATTACACTATTTCCTCCTTTCTCGAAGTAGCAATACCGTATATACCAAATATTTATTGAGCACTTCGGCAACACTGAACATTTAAACTCACTTCAATTTGGCAACTTATGTCATCTTTTTAAATACAAATAAAAACATCTTTCTATCGGGACAGATGTCATGTTATACAAATGAATAAAAATGATGTCCTATGTATCATGTGTCTGTAATTCAAAAATGGAAACCATTTAGACATTAGTGAGAAGTACAGAAGGATTCGTTCCGTTTCTGATGGATAGTGTTCTTCTGCAGCGGTCTACGAGCAGTCCTGTGAAGCCCACAAGTACAGAGGGAGCCCTTCTGGGCCTTACCATATTGATGCAGACGGAAGTGGGCCCCTGGGGCCGTGTCTTGTGTACTGCAATATGACAGGTATGTTAACACCTGTTAAACTTGCGTATCAGCTCTTTATCTACGTGATCACAACAGACTTAGAGGGTACTTACCTAGTTGGTATCCTGCAATTTGATAGCTGTATAACACTAAATAGAACTATTACATGTATTTTTGTTAATCTTGTTGTTAATAAAATATTCTTGTATTTCTTGCTTACCTGGGCTGGATAACAGGCAAGGTTTAGTTTTCTGTCAGATCAGCCCTGTGGCTTCTACACTTCTCATATTTACATCTGTTCGCATGCATCGTGATAAAATTTTAATTCTCTAAAAGTACTGAGAAATCACATGTATGTTAGTTTTTGATGTAACTCTTAGTTTAGTAATTTGAATGGCATGTAATTTTTCATAATCAAAGAAATTTGGATTATTTTATTTGATATTATAAACCATTCTAGTTTAGATGTTATTATAAGTGAACACAGTTTGACTACAGAAGATTGCATGATAAATCTTCTTAGATAATTAAATTTTTCCAGAAATTTGCTGTCATCTGTGTTTTCCAACTCTCTGGAAAGTGGAAGTTGAGAATAATTAGTTCTCATTTAATATGCCAAGAAAAGATGTGAAAGTGTCCTAAGTGTCAGAGCCCAAGGGGTCAACAATAGAAACAGCAAATAAACAAATGAAAGTACACAGGAATTCAAAAATGCTTTAACATAGATTGCCAAAGAGTCTTAAATGGAAAGTTCAGAAAGTTAAGAACCACTACACAGCACGTGCCTGAGGTAATGAAATCCTAGAGAATGCCAAAAGACAGTGATTAGCTCCCAAACCCTTGGACCAGAGTGAATTATGGGTGGGCTAACATGGTTCGCATCAGCCTCATAGCAGTTCACATCCTTCATTTTCTTCAAATGGACTTTTTGCCATAGAGTAGTGCTGGCAAAAAATCAAATAACTACAGTCACAACCAGAAAGGCTCTTGGTCATCATTTATACAACAAAGAAACCAAGGCTTAGTGAAATTAATTAAGGAAGTCTCCAATGACAAAAGTCTAGTTAATGGTAGAGGAATCACTAAAACTCTCATCTCTCTAGAAAAAGTTAGCTTCGTTTCAGAGACTGGACAGCTTATAACCAATAAAATGTTACTTAGTTTTACAAATCAAACAATAGGGCTGGGGATTTAGCTCAGTGGCTTAAGCGCCTGCCTGGCAAGCATGAGGTCGTGAGTTCGATCCCCGGTACCAAAAAAAAACACAAAAAACAAAAAGACATTAGAAAAAATGGAATAGTCAAAATATTGTTCCAGTAGCTTGAAAATATGTATCTGCTAACAAAAACCAGTGGCTTTCATCTGGCATGCTAAGGAGCCTGGAAGTCAACTTTTCAGCTTGCCAAGTAAAAAAATTAAACAAAATGAAAAGTGACCAACTCTTCCTAGGTCCAACCGAGAGGTACAGATACAGTAAACAACTATCTCCCAAATTAGAAAGGCAAATAGGAAGATTCGCAGTTTAGCTGAGTAGATATCCCTAGGCAGAAAGCTCTGTGGGAAACAGAGATGGGGCAGGAAAGCTCAGCTGTGGCTCTCAAGTAGCTGGAGGCTGGTGGTGGGGACAAGTTTGAGGGTTGAAACTCCAGGGAACCCAGTTAACACCTGAGCCAGGGTTCTCTTGTGAGCCTTACTGTCAGGAATTGACTAGGTTCTCAAAGTAAATATGAGGGGAAGATGGGGAGGAACCATTCTGAAAATCAGAGCATTGTCCTTAACAAGGTGTCCCCTAAAAGGAGAGTATTTTATCAGCGCCTAACTGATTGGAATTTTTCCAGGGCCTAGCCAACTGGGAGAAAAAGATGTTTAACAGCAGTCGCCTCCAGCCATCCCGTCCCGCTGAAGGTGATGGGGAGGGGCTGAGAGGCACAGACTCCTCACTGGGCGGTAGCAGGCTGCCCCTCCTCATTCCTACTGGCTTACAGCAACTACAAAATCGCACTGGCATACTAAAGGAAAAAGCCAGAGGCTGAAGAGATAGAGCAAGTTGAGAAGCAGTCTTCAGTGGGATAGGAATGCTGGAATAGCAGGCTGCAAATTTAAAACCACTATGATTAGTATGCTCAGGGCTCTCATAGATAAAACAAACAGTGTGCTGGAATAGATCGTTGTGAGCAGAGAGACAAAACTTCTGTAAAAGAAGCAACAAGGCATGTAACAGATCAAAAGCACTACAGCAAAAGTGAACAACATCTTTGGTGAACTTATGAGAAAGCATCTTTAAGAGGGTGGATAACTTAGGGGAAATGTCAATGCTGAAAAGCAGGGAGAAAAAAATGACTGTACAAAAGTCATAACAGAATATCTGAGAAGTGTGTACAACTACAAGAGGTGTGTGCTGTGTGCAAAGGGAATAGGAGGAGGAGAAGAAACAGAGAAAGAAAGACAAGCAACCAGGAGTGGAATTTTCCCCAATTAAGGTCAGTCACTGAGGCACAGGCCACGAAGACAGGATAAATGCTCTCTCTAAACACTTTCCACCCAGGCGAGTCCATTTAAACTGTAGAAAACCAAATTAAAAAAAAAATCTTGAAAGAAGTCAAAGGAGGAAAACACATCTCATCTCAAAGATGCAAAATAAGTCTTATATCTGACTCATCAAAAACCATGCAAGGAAGAAGAGAGTGGATGGGAGATTTAAGGGACTGAGACTTTTAAAAATGCAACAGAAAAGCCCCAATTTAGAATTGTATACCTTGTGAAGTTGTCATTGGAAATGGAAGAAGAAATACAGACTTTCTCAAACATGAGAAATTGTCCCAAAAGTGCCAATGAGTCAATTGTCCCAAAAGTTCTTAATGTAGATGTTTCTAACAACAGACAATTACGGACCTTGATGAATCCTTATTCTCTTTTTTTCTTCTTGGGCATATGGGAATAGGTGTACTAGATGTGGCAGATTTCATACAATTTCTGAGTAATTATATGGGTAATTTCTTATTTAAGTACTGCTGATTGCAACCAAATCATGAAGTTAAGCAAGCTTACTTTGCTGAGTTGGTGACTTGTGCCCCAGGGAGCCATCCTTATATGGGTCACTTACTGCTCAGCTTCCTTCTGGGCCCAGGAGGAGATGGACAGGGCTGGACACCCCTGTCTCGATTCTTGGCTCTGCCTCCGAATCTCTCCCAGTCAGCGCCCTTACGATGACCCTCTCCCTAGGACCACCTCAAGGTTCACACTCCAGGAGTCGCTACTGAAAACTTTAGATCTGTTTCTTTAAGAACACATCTGGGTTACATTAGATGTTATTTAAAGTGCTTCTACAGTTCTAGTATTCTAATTTGTAATCTTAAAAGGAATCATGAATTGATGGAAACAACAGTCATTTCTGCCCTTCCTTGGGTCACTCAGGGCTGATAATAACACAGGCAGTAGTGACATAAATGGCACTTTATATAAAGAAATGCACATCCTGTAATGTCCCCAGCTTACTATTTTATTCTTTAGAAATGCAGTTTTGTAGATATTTTCTCAAGGCTTCCTTTTTCACTACTGAGGACACCTTCTCTTATTACATTTTTACCATACATGACTACAAATCTATTCAATTGACCACCAGCTGGTAGATGAACTACTCAAGACTTTCAAATTGTGACACAGGACCAAAAATGGCATGTGATCAATTATCTTCAATGCCCATTAGAGTTCTGTTAGATTTCTCTATATGTGTAGCAGGTGGTACCCCAAAAGTAGGGCCAGGTTTTCAAAATTCTGTAACTAAAGGATGAGCAGGTAGGGCCTTGTTGTGGGAAGACCCCCTGGGCTGAACTTGCTAGGGGAGCCTTGGGAACCTCATTTCTAACTACCGGGATCCCAGTGGTCATTTAATTTTAAATCGCTTTAGTTACCTAAATCCACAGGCTCTCTCGTGCTGGCCTTTTATGGGGATTGTGCCTTTGCTCTTTTGGACAGTGGGCCTAGATTTGTTGCAGTCGTGCTACTGGCCTCCTGTCCTTCTTTGCTGGGCGGCTGCGGGCCTTCACAGGGGAGTGGGGGACCCACACAGGGCGATCAGAGATGTGTTCCCAGGGGGAACAGGCGCAGGTCAGCTTCAGGAACATAGTCCAAAGCCCTGATACTCCAGGTCTCAGCCTGTTCTTGACTGGATAACCAAGCAATAAGGCATGCCTTCCTGACAGCTGGCGAAACGTGTGTATTGTTTTGTTTTAATTCAGGGAAATTTTGCTAATAACATTGACTCGCTTTTTGTTCACAGCTTGGGTATAATGGCCAGTTAGGCTGGGCTGGGTCTAACAGTTCATCCCAGAGACCAGCTGGAACCAGTAATGCCTCTTGCCGTCTACCTTTAACTCTGCCTGTCAATTTTGGCTTCCTTTTTAGATGATCTCAACATCCCCACTATTCCCACTCGGGTCTAAGATGAAATCATCACTGGAGTTAGTACAAGAGCATCTCTGCTGGCTTCCCCCTTCTCCCAAGTTGCCCAGTGTCATATCTTCTTCATCTTCAGAAACGCGCATTATGTTATTATGCTTAGGAAGCTCTGCTTGCAACATAACAGGCTGACTTTTCTCCCTCCTTCCAGGAGCTCTCAGTTTCCTGCAGACCCCCCCCGCCACTGCTCCCCAACATCACCATCTTTTTACCAATAATAGTTAAACACGGCTTTGTCTTTTTTCTTTTTAAAATTGAGCAATCAGAAACATGCTAGCAGCACAATAAATAAAGCCCCTCTTGAGTTTCACTCTTAAATTTTCAACTCCTACCTAATCTTCTTAGTTTTATCTTAATTAAATGTTAATCTTTTATCTTAATTAATGTTCTGTTAAGATGAGCTGACATAGTTGGGGTACTCTCAGCTGTGGTGGGTCATGCAGAATCAGGGGTGTGCACCTGTACTGCCCATCTCACTCTGCATTCCTCCTGGCCAGTTTGCCCCTGTGGAATATTCCAGACCATGCTCTTCCCATGCCAAAAGTTTGCTGCCGCTTCCTCCCCATAGTTGCCTCTCCTGCCTTTCCTCTTTAAATCTTCCCCATTGTGATAACCCTAGGCAGTCCCCAGAGGTCCATGTCAAGGAGTCTGTACCTACTTTGGGTATCGGTCAGTCAGTTCCATCTGCTAAAAAGAGCACAAGGCATGTTCCATTGCATTTCTAAGTTGACTTCTAGAGTCCAAATTTGTTGCTTAGTAGCTGTGAAATTTGGGCTATTAATGTTTCTGAGTCTCTGTTTCCTCTTCAGGAAAAATGAGATCTCCTACCTGAATGAGAATACCTACATATGTAAAGTCAGGAAGTGGGAAACCTTCATTCCCACTTCTCCAGGTGTTTATTTCTATAGTTGGCATTACAAAGCTCGGTGATTTGTTAGTTCGTCACTGTTGAATTGTGCTCGCTGAGAAAGATAATTATAGCAGAGTAGACAAGGATTGTGGAAGCAAACTACACTGGCTAGTTCCCCAAGTAACGGAAGCTAAAAGGAAGCAAGAGACATGGGAATGACTCTCTACAGAACCAGAAAACCCATCATCTAGTGAGTTAGATTGGCTGGACACCACAAAGGTCAGCAGGGGACCCTCCTGCGGAGCTCATATTGTGTTAATGAGGTTGCTAACTTTTGACCATCTGGCTCTACTTCTAGGTATAAGGATTTTTCTAAGACAGCAAAAACATGCATTTTTAATTTGGAGAATGGAAGATTGAAAGTGGAAATAAAATTAGTTTTAAAAACCACTTTACAATCAAATTAGTATTCCTTTTCTGTGCATATTCAATACACAAGCATTCCTGATTTGCATATGGTATAGCTACTATACTGCCAACGGAGAATATTAAATAGAAACTTAATTTAGACAAGTATCTAGAGTGGACCTAGAAGCTCCTGAGTGGGGTAGATATGAAGGAGGATAACACAGCCTGAGTTTCCCTTAGAAGGGCTCTGACCTGCTTTGCCTTACCAGTTGACAAGCAGGTTGGGGGAATTTTGGTCTTATACATGCAACACCGAGGCATAAAGTGATATGAGACTTGGTAATTGTGCTGATGTATGTGTCTTACACCCAGAAATTATTATTCAGTTCATCTGAGGGGTAGCCTGGGGTTTCAGATTTTTAAAAAGATCCCCAGATAAGCTTTCAGGAACTACTGTGCTAGGGAGGGTAACGTACTGTAATTGAGGAAATGAAGTATTCCACTCCTGACAAAAAATTTTCTATTTAATTTGAAAAAGAAGTTCTTTCTGATGATTTTATAGGTTTATTACAGTTAATTTGTTGTTTCAGTTGTTCTTTGAGACACTGTCTCACTATGTAGCCCAGCCTGGCCTTAAACTTGTGACAATCCTTCTACCTTATCCTCCCAAGTAAATGCTCTAAATCTTATGGTAAACTTAGTAATTATATGATTCATATAATAATAGAACTTTATTCTTTAAAAAGTTACATAAATGGAATTTCAGAGTATGTAACCTTTGAGAATTGATTTTTTTGACTCAACATAATCTTCCTGAGGTTCATTAATATGGTTATGTGTATCAGTAATTTGTTCCTTTTTACTGTTGAGTAGTAATCCGCTTGTATGGATGTACCACAATCTAAGTGTTCTTTTACCAAAGGGCTGTTTACAGTTTTGGGCTATTATAAAGGTGTGAGCATCATTTCTCATTTCCCTGGGAAAAATGCCCAAGAATTCAATTTTTGGGTTGTAGGATAACTACACAGTTTTATTTTTGAAAAGCTATTTTCTAGAGTATATACTATTTTACCTTCCCACTAACAGCATATGAAAATTCAATTTCTTCCACATCTTAGTGGGAAAGCATCTAGACTCTTACTTTTAAATATGATTAGAGCTGTAGGTTTCTTGTAGATGTTCTTTGCCCAGAGGAGAACTTTCTCTTTTATTCCAACTTTGTGGGGTTTTTGTTTATCATAGATGGATATTGGATTTTTTCAAATGATTTTTCTTCCTTTATTCATAGGATTATATGGTTTTCCTTCTTTAGCATGTCAATGTAAGTGGTGGAATTAATTTTTTAATGTTAATAGTATCAGTAGTACTAAATCCTTGCTTATGTTGTGTAATTATTTTCATGCACTGTTTGTTCCATTTTGCTAGGGTTTTATCTTTTAGTATTTTTACATCTCTATTCAAAAGAAGTGTTTCTCTATGGCTTCGCTTTTTTTGTAGTATGTTTCCTACCTTCCATATGAGGATAGCACAGGCTTTTTGGAATGAATTGAGAAGAATTCACTCTGCTTCTATTATCTGGAATGGATTTTGGAAAGTTGGTATCATGGTTGCTAGAATTCTCTGAGTGTGAGATTTTCCTCTGTTTTGAAAGATTATTAATTATTGAAGGACTGGGAAGCAGGGGAAGTAAAAAGAATTACACTGCACATGTGCCAAATCCCTGTGGTGAATATAATCATCATATACTGAAAACATGTACTAATAAAAATAAAAAGTCTAAAAAGCATTGATTGGTTTAACTTACTAGGCATAGGCTGTATTAGCTTTTCATAGCTGCAATACTAAAGTCCCAGAAATTATTTGTTTAAAGCAACAGAAATTTATAGCCTCACATTTCTGGAGGCTGGAGATGCAAAGCCAATGTGTTGACAGGAATGTGTGTGTGTGAAACCTGGGCATTATTCATGTCTAGTGAATTTCAGGCAACCTCTGCCATTCCTTGGCTTCTGGAACAATCACTTCAGTCTTCCAACTTTACATGTGTTCTGTATATGTACTTTCACTCAACTTCCCTCTCTATATGTTTGTTCCTGTGTTCAGAATTCTCTTTTTTGTAAGAACCCAAGCACATGAAATAGGAGCTAGCCGCAGAGACTTCCTGTTAATTCAGATATATCTGTAAAGGCCATATTTCTAAATAAGGTTAGATTCTGAGGTACGAAAGGTTAACTCTTTAGTGTAACTTATTTGGGAGACACAATTCAACCCGTAACATAAATCTAATCAGATTATCTATTTCTCCTTAAGTAAAATTGGTAGATTGTGTCCTTCAAGTGGTTGACCCATTTCATATAAAATTTCAAATTTTTGGACACAGAGTTGTTGATAGTGTTCCTTCATTATATGAGTGAGACCAATGGTAATGGTCTCTTTCATTTCCAATATTGACAGTTTGTTCTTTTCTCTCTTTTTCATGGTTATCCTGGCTATTTCATTGATCTTTTCAAAGAGCTAGCTTTCCTTTCACTGATTTTTCCTCTATCAATTTTCTGTTTTCTAATTTTCTGATTTATGCTATAATTATATTATTCATTTTATTTTTCTTACTTTGGATTTAATTTGCTCTTTTTTCTACTTTTCTAAAGAGGAAGCTCAGATTGTTAATTTAGATTTTTTCTTGTTTTCAACATGCATGTAATGTTACTAATTCCCTCTAAACACCTTTAAAATGCTTTTACTGCATACCACACATTTTGAAATGCTCTATTTCCACATAAATTTTCATTTAGTTAAAATACTTTTTCTTCTAAGACTTCTTCTTTGCTTATGCTTTATTTAGAAGTGTGTTGTTAAATCTCCACTTTTGAATTTTCCAACAATCTTTCTGTTATAAATTATTACATTACATCAAGGGCATACTTTACATGATTTCTATTCTTCTAAATGCATTAAGGTATATTTCATGGCCTAAAATGTGGTCTAGCTTAATGAACTGTGTATATGTACCTGTAGAGACTGTGTATTCTGCAAGTTTTAGATGACATATTCTATAAATTTCCATTAGATCCAGTTGGTTGATGGTACTGTTCAATTTAAATATATCCTTACTGATTTTCTGCTAGCTGGACTACAGTTACTGATGGGGGGGACAATGAAGTCTTCAGGCATAATGATGAATTTGCATCTATGTCCTTAGAGTTTTATCACTTTCTGTATCATACGGATATTTTGATTCTTAGTTGTTAGTTGCATTCACATTAAGTTAGTTATTCTTAGAGAATTGGTGCCTTTATTGTTGTTCAATGCCCTTCATCTGTGATAACTTTCCTTGCTTTGAAATTTATATAGCTAAGTTTTTCTAATTAGTGTTAGTGTGGAGTATTTCTCTCTATCCCTTTAGTTATAATCTGTTTATAATTTTATATTTAAATGGGATTTTGGAAGACAGAATGTGGTTGCTTTTGTTTTGCTTTGTTTTTGTGCACTTGAATAGTCTCTGTCTTTTAATCGATGTATTAGACCACTTACATTTAAAGTGGCCATTGGTATTTGTATTAATATTTACCATTCTGCAACACTTTGTTTATTTGTTGCTGAGTTAGTCAAACTTTTGTTACCATAGCAAAGTACATGAGACTTGGTTCTTACATGGAAAAGAAGTTAATTTAGGTCAGAGTTCTGGATGTTCAGTGGGATGTGCTGGAATGGGCTCAGATCTAATAATGGCCATCTTAGCTCCATCACATCATTGCAGATTTCACCGTGTAAGAGTGCATGGAGAACATGAGACCACATCCCCAGACAGGAAACCAGGAAGAGAGGGAAAAGGAGAGAGGCAAAGGGATAGGAAAAGAGCAAGATAATTAGGGATCAGGTTTGCTCTTGTAACAACTCAGTCCTATGAGAACTACCCTAATCCCTTCTATGAGCACCGTCACCAGTGATCCATGAACCTCCCACTAGGTCTCTCTTCTTAACCACCCACACCAACTCTCACATTGTCACACTCAGAGCAAGCATCTAATATGTGAAGCCTTGGGACATAAACCATATTCAAACTGTGCCAACTGTCCTTGTGTTTTCCTTTTCTGAGTTTCTCCCTCTTCTCTGGTTTTAAATTGCATCTACTGTAATTCAGCTTCATCTCTTATCCTAACATATATTTTAAGTGATTTCCCTTGAATGTGAAATGTATGTTATAACTAATGCACTTCTGCTTTCAAATAACATTATCCCACTTCACCGATAGATAGTTCTGGTATTTATAATAGTATTTCCAAATCCTCTGACCTATCCCTTAACACTCTCATTACTTTACATATCCACTAGCTATAATCACTTTGTGTATCATTATAATGCATTTTTGGCTTTTCAATCTATGCAATACAATGCTGAATAATTTTTAAAGAAATGTACTGAGAAAAGAATATTAATTTTTCTGTTTATCTCTTACCTCCTGCTGACAAGCTTTCAATGTGATTTTAGGAGATTCTACATATTAATTTCTTGATAAACTTCTCAGAACCACTTTCTTCTGTTTCTTCCTCCTTTGCAGTGGGTTAAGGGATGCCAGTGAGTACAGAGATCTAAAAGAATGAGTTGTAATAAATACAAGGTAGAAGGAGAATGAGTTCCAGATCTTAATTCAGAGCCCAATAGAAAACTGTACCAAGTGTCTGTGCACATCTGAAAAACTGAGTTAGTCCAGTTTCATGTTCCTCATGCTCTAACTCTGTGATGGCTGCAACTTGTACTCCCTCATGCAGCTCTTTATACGATGGACACACCTGCTTCTATAGTCGTCTTGCACTTACTGTATATGCACCCAGCTCCTACCCCAGCAGCACGTCTTGTCCTAACACATGGTTCTATAGAACTCAGGCCACGTCTGGGTCTGACATTTAGTCCTGGCCAGTGCTAAAGAATTGGTGCTGGATGTCTGCATGACTGAGAATTGGGAGTAACCTGGGGCACTTTGTTCCTGAGCATAACATTCACTTCAGGTGTGAAGACGCATTGGTGCCATATTTGTAGCATGCGGGTAAGTGGCTGGACTGAGCAATGTAAGAAAAGCACGGATCTCTAAAGAATTTGAGTCTTAACAGGGAATATTGTACCATCACTTTCCAAATGTTTAACTTGCAGTGAGTGTGATGAGATAGACAGTGTTTCTGCATGATATTAAACTTTTTCAATGAGCATTTATCATTTCAAAACAGCTTCATCTTTGGGGCATAAATTACTGTGGCTTTTGTTTTGATGACAGTTGTTTTTTACAGATTATTTTCATGGCAAGTATGTAATATCATGTACAAAGAAGTTAAGGATTCATTTTCTAATGAAAGGAAAATAGATGGGAATCATTAAAACATAGATATTTAAATGATGGTAACAAATAATCTTTGTTGCAGGGATAATACCTAACTTCTGAAGTGTATTCACACACACATATGCACATGTACACCTCGCATGCACGCGCGTGCGCACACACACACACACACACACACACACACACACAATCTGGGAGTCCAGGGAATGATATGGAGCAGTGCTGGGGGCAAAGCAGATGTCACCTTTCTCATACTTGTCTTTCAGATGGAACCCCACTAAGCTGGTGGGTTGGAAGAACCAGTGAAACACAGCCTTACTGGGGAGGCTCTCTGCCTGGTGCTCACAAGTGTACTTGTGGATTAGAGGGGAACTGCACTGATTCTCAGTATCACTGCAACTCTGATGCTGACCGGAATGAATGGTGATTTCCCTGAGCAAAAATGTAGTTTTGATTCCTGAATCATGCATAGCTAATTAAATATCAGATAAGCTGGAATCAAAAAGTAAAATATGATCAAGCAAGTTAGAAATGTAAGTTTGGATAAATTATGTTCAACTAATGTAAGGATTGAATTTCATCACCAAAGATTTACCATTTTACTGTGAGTACCATATAATATGCTTTTTATTTTTCTTAAATTGGGAACTTGGTAAGTTTCCTACTCAGGTACCACTCTCTAAAGTTTTGTTTAAATTTACCATTCTAATACTCAGTACAGTATACTCCTAGTGGTAATTCTGAAAGTAATTTCCTTCAAATTTTTGTCTTAAGTTGATTTGGGGTATCATACCACATACTCTACCGTTCTTTAAAAATTCACCCATAAACATCAGCACATTGGAACTCTGAGACAGCCTGCTAAAAGACGGTGTCCATTCTGTGTAATCCATGCTCACTGAAGTCTTATTTCATAACACTTTATTGTAGACTTCCTGTTGCCTTGGGGAATGTCACTGGAGGCATACAAGGTCTGTACCGAGTGGCCTTGCCGCTTGCTGAGGGAGGAGACAGGGAAGCTGAGGGGTCCTGGGGTCCTGACCCCCTTTTCTGTGTGTGCTCCTTTCACTAGAGCAGTGTGCTGCCCTTGCATGGCACATACCTGTACTTTTGGGGGCAGAAAGCTTAGAAGGGAGCATTGTAGTCACATCTTAATTTCAGACAGAGGACTGTGGAATTGCTGGGTTTTTAAATGCATTTACTTTGAAGCTTCCAGTGGACAGATTTTAGCCATTGCTAAGAAGACAACTCCTGCCAACATTTGTTTCAGCTCTTGCTGAATATTCTGTAAATGAAGATGTGCATAAAAGAGGTGGTAGAGAATTTTAATTTCTCTTATTTTTACAAATGAAATTAATTTTGATCGGTTTGAGGAAAAAGATGGAATTTACCAATGTCACATATTTTCAAATGGTATAAATTGCAAAATCTATAACTATATAGTATTGATTTAGATATAGAAGTGAAACAATTAGTGAAGCTGATAATGTTTTTATTCTATTGTAAGCTTGGTAGTGCAGCCGTCTACTTACACAACATATGTCACTCTCAAACATGCATAGAGCGCTTTGCAGGTAAGAGAAATCTTACAAGTTTTAAAAGATTGTCATGATGGAGACTGTGACCTTAAGCTATAAATCAGCAACAAATATTTAATTTTTATAAGCTCGTAATGTTCCAATTAAAGACAAAAACTGATCAAAAGTTTGGAAAAGAATAAATGAAGTGGAAAGATGTTGGCTATCAATAGTATAGCTGCCTAACATAGTAAATTGAAGATAATATAAAAAATACTGTCAAGATAATGAGAGTTTAGTAATTTTCCTGAATTGAAATTGATAATCAAATGATTGAGAAATAACTTGAATTTCTATGTTAGTAAATTGATTTTTAAAAATTAATTTCTATAAATTAATAATTATAAAATAATTATTACTATAAAGCCTATTTTAAACATTTTCCATGCAAAATTCTAATGGATAGTTGTAATGCTTTTAGTGGTATTTTTGTTTTGTTTTGTTGTTTGTTTTTGGCTTTTTGAAACAGAATCTTGCTGTGTAGTTCAGATTGAACTTGAACTGACTGTGTAGCCCAGGCTGGCCTTGAACTTGTAACAGTCCTCCTGCCTCAGCCTCCTGAGTGCTGCTGGGGTTACAGGTGTGTGCCACCACACCTGTTAGCTAAACTGTATTTATGAAAATTAGAAAACTTAATTTTAAAAATTGGATCAACCAAGTCAGTAAACCAATTCATTTTGATCAAGGATAATGTGACTTGATATTTTAAAGCAGCACTTCTCGGTCAAGCGGACTTTTGGCTCAGAGGGCATATTTGAAATTATTTGAAGATAATTTTGTCCCAAAGGGAAGGAACTGTTTCTATTGGTATCTTACAAGTCAGAATTCCTGCTAAACACCCTGCAATATATAAGACAGGCCTGTAACACAAAACTATACATCCCAAAATATTCATAATGCTGCTATGGGAAGCCCGTATTAAAATGCCTTTCTCAAATTGATCTATAAATTCAATGAAATTCTAAGCAAATTCCAAGTGCTTTATTTGTTGGTGTGGATTGTAACAAGGTAGTTTTAAATTTTACATGGGAACTTGGGGTGAAAGAATAGACAAAATGATTTTTGAAATGAAAAACAAAAAGAGACCAAGTCCTGTCAGATATCAAGACTGACTATAATGCTGTGGTAATTAATGCAGGTTAAATTGGCCAAGAGATCAGCAGTCAAACTTATTAAACTGAGATTAAAACCTGGAATTTTTCAAGTGAATCAGTTGTACATCATAATGGTTATATTATTACTGACTTATTACCCTAAACAATTACATTTGAAATATATTTCCCCTTTTCTCTTTCTTAACAGTCCCCCCAAATTTATAGCTCCACTGTGCACCAAACCAAGTCCCTTGGTGTAAATAATTAACAGTATATTTTAGAAGTTTTTATACTCTGTAGGAAAGTATAATTTCATAACAATAGAAACTTTTACGCAAATGTATTTGGAAGTTGATTATTGTACCTAGATATTAACTGTTCACAAATTTAGACTGTCTAGGTTGAATATTACTTGTTCAAATTGCTTAGGACCAGAAGGGTTTCAAATTTGGGTATTTTGAGAATTTGGAATATTCGTACACACCTAAAAAGATATCTCAGATATGGGACCCATGTCTACGTTGCCTGAAGGTAATTTTATGCAATATTTTTAGTGCAGTTGAATTTTTACTTTAACCATCACAAGAAGTTAATAGTACTATTTCCACCTGTGGCATAGTCTCAGCATTTAAGAAGTTTCAGATTGTGTATCACTTCCCATTTGGAGTTTTAAATTAAGGATGCTTAAAAAAAAAAACTTGAGAAAATAACAGGAAAGGGAAAAGAAAAGATCCCTGTTGGTTAAGATGTCTTTATGAAGTCTGGTAACTATGGCAAATCGTCAATGTTCAGCGTTCCATATAAATCTGCAGAATTGGGATCTGCCTGTACCAGTAAGAAAGCAGTGGAAAATGTTTTTGCATTCTTACACTCAGATTGGGAGCCTCCCTACAAGAGATAGAGACACAGATAGTGACAGCAATAGAGATAGCGCTGGCCTCTAAGATAGTGATAGCAATAGAGAGAGATAAAGATAGAGATAGCAATAGCGATAGGGATAGGGATAGAAATAGTGATAAAGAGATAGAAACTGACTATGTACTCTATCGCCACTGAAATGTACTACAGTGTTGTAGTGCAGTGTCCCTTACACATCTCCAACATTTTAAATATAACATTAATAAGGAAAATTGTAGCTTTTAGGTAAAATGGATCTTTAAAGTTCAAAGATCCTTCATGAATAAGTAATGGAATTGCTTTTGCCTACTAGACTAAAACAGTGATCAGACATAGAAATAGTTATTTCTGATGTCTTCCATATTGAGTTTCTTGCATTGACCCATACCAAATGTCTCAGAAGACATATTTCTGACTTATGCACCCTCAGTCCACTCCAGAGCTAAATGGTGCTGACTTTTGATAATCCATACCCTCTCTTTACACAAACAAAAGTAACTAGGCAAGGCATGGGGATTTTAGGCTGAAGTTTAGAAATACACTTGTTTTTAAAACCATTAACTATTTTATGTATTCCAGAGTATTTAAGACACATTAATTTATATGTCTTTATATACATTACAGTTTGCTTCCTTTTTATAACACAGAAATATTAAATAATGTAACCATTTTATTTGAATTCCAGCTTTTCAAGTTTCAATTTTTGATTCATAAAGTCTCATAAAAATTCAGAAAACACTGTTTTTACAAATACAAAAAGATTGCAGTAACTAAATATTAGTCATTCTCATCTTCCGCCACAGTGATACAAAGGAGAGTGTAGACACTGAACAGTTTAAACAAATAAAACAGCACATATTAAATTCATTAAAAATTCTGTCAGAATGAGTAAGTAGACTGAGTGACTTTCTACAAGTCAGCATACGTGTGCAGCCAATTCATATATAGTAACATATTAGAAAAATCAGGATAAAGTAGACAAACATCTGTATTTTGGCCTGAGAGGAAATTAGTAGCCCCGCTGGGACCAGGATCTCAGGGCATCCCAGCTTTGTGTAGGACCCAGAGACACACATTGCTTTTCCCAGTCATTTACTCATGGGATGATAATGATGACCACTGGAGTGAAGATTAAAACAATTAAAATTCATACTGCCCGACATGCCACGTGTTTGTCAGGACCAGGGACTGTACTTTTTCCTCAGTGTCCCCCATGCCAGGGGCAGTGCCTGATCAATAGTATATTTGTCCACTAGATAAGCAGGTCCAGCATTTCACAGAACACTTTCACACACATCAATCTGGATATTACTTAAAATTATTTTATTTATTTTGTTTTTGAATTTGTGGGTTTTATAATTTACAAATTGTCAAGAAAAGAAATAGCCAATAACCATAAAAAGACTAAGAAATTAATAATACAATTGTGTGAAATGAATATCTAAATATAGAATTATTATTTATATTTATAATTAATAATCATATAAATAATGTCCTGGGACTCATTTTGGAAGAGCAAAGAGATGTGTCATTATCTTGAAAATGTTGTCCTCTGCCTGTAAAGTGACCACCCTTCTTGAGTTTGCCCCTTTGTTCTCTGTGTTCAGTGAGATTGGCTTGACAAGTGAATTAAAAGTTGCTAAACTACTGCTAGGGTGTCAAATCCAACCACTAGCCTGCTTTTGTATGGCCCATGAGCTAAGAATTCTTCTTGCATTTTTAAACAGTTAAAAACTAAAATGGATCATATTTCATGATGTATAAAGCTGGCATAAAATCCAGTCTCTATCCATAAATTTCTGTGGCACCGCAGGCATGCCCACAGCTGGCACTTGTGGCCGCTTCCACACCACCATGGCTGAGCGGCATAGTTGCTGAAAAGCTGCCTTGACTGTACGGCCCTTTGTGGGAAAAGCTTGCTGATCCTTGAATTAGATTTTTAATAATCACTGTGCCTTTAACATACGGAAAATATTTGTAAGTGTTTTCTGAGTCCTGTAATATTAATTTCAAATTTTAATAAGAGATCATAGTTACTTGTAGTTAAACGTTAATGAGAAAGTTTTAAGGGTTGGGTTGTTTTTCAGGAACAGTGATACCGTAGTCCTTTCCCATAAGGAGCACCTGCCAGTGCCTGGGATTGTGATGACAGACACAAGCCGACCTCATTCTACAGCTGCTCGTGTACTGGGGCCTCTCCTCTGCCAGGGGGACAGTAAGTAAGGACAAGAAAACTCTTTTTATAGTAGCGTGCTTTCTTAGGAAATCATTGTATTAGTCAGCTTTATGACCACCTAGCTGAGGTTAACAGCTTCAGAGGAGGAAATGCTTATTTTTGGCTTATAGTTTCCCGGGTTTCAGTCCCTGGCCAGTTGCCTCCATGTCTTAGACCTCTGGCAAGGCAGAACGTCCTGATGGGAGCGCATGGTGGAGCAAAGCCACTCACCTTATGACAGCTGGGAAGCAAGGAGAGACAGAAGAGGGACAAGGGTCCTAATATCCTCCCCAAGAATGCATCCCCAGTGACCCCCTTTTCCTCCCTTAGGCCCTACTGCCTGAAGACTCTGCCATCTCCCAGTAGCACCAAAGCCTCTGGGAAACATTTAAGTTTCAAACTATAACAAGCGCATATATATAGAAGCATTATTTGTGCTAACAATCAACATTTTGTTAGTGAAGTACAGTTTAAATGTCTCTTATGCAAAATGTTTGGGACCAAGAGATTTTGAAAAATTTTGGATTTTAGGATATTTTCATATACATGTTGAAATATCTTGGAGGTAGGATCCAAATCGAAGCATCAAACTCATTCATTATTCTTATATCATTATTTTTATACACATTATACATATGGCCTGCAGGTAATTTTATATAGAACTTTTCATGTGCCTGTATTTTGACTGTAACCTGTCACATGGGTCAGGGGCTTGTTGAAAGGATTTGGAAAGATACCCAGTGAACACGTTTGTGACAGTGGAAGCATTACAACATGTTATAGTGATAGATTATAAACCATTAAATATAAAAAGAATCCAAGAGTGATACTTATATAAACTTTTAAATAGATAAGTAAAAGAATTGATGATCAAGGGAAAAGTTCTTCCTAACAGAGTAATGCCAACAAATTAAGGTAGAGGAATGATATATCTTAGAAAATAATCATTGATAACCATCATATTAATAACTCCAGAAGCATCAATAAATCCTAAAACCAGTGAATGAAAAAGTGGGTTGGGTTATGTTAAGTACTTTAGGTATCAAAATATCTATAAATTACAAAGAGAAAAATAGTAACTTCATGTGGGAGAAAAGACAGACATCGCTTTACAAGGCAAAGCTAACGTGACGGAGCATGATGTGGTAACACAGGCCTATGACCTCACGTGATGGAGCAGCAAGTTTGTGCTCAAGGGACTTACCAGGACCCTGTCTCAAAATTTAAAGGAAAAATAAAGAAAGAAAAGGGCTGGGGATACAGTTCAGTATGAAGGCCCTGGGTTCAATCCCTAGTAGTACATACTAGGAAAAAATAAACATAACAGGTAAGCAGACAAGACTAACCAACCGATCCTGATGTGATGTGGTAGGAGGAAAATAGCCCCACTTCTCTGGTATTTTTGGCAAAAATGTGGAACATTAATGTAATGATGAATATCAGTCGAACAAAAGTTGAGGAACATTGCATAAATCAACGGAAAACTATTACTAGAAAAAGAAAAAAAAAGATAAAAGAAAAAGTCATAGCCTTGAAAGACATGAAAGTTCTAGAATGAAGTTCACTAGATAGACCTGAAAAGTAAACATGTGACATGAGCTCCTAGATTGGATTCTGGAGCAAATGGCAAGCAAAAGTTTTTGATGTGCTGTGAAGGGCATTTCAGGATAGCGTTCGAACATTTGTTTCTTAGTTTTTAGGCAGACAAACATCAAGAGTCTATCATCTGGCTGCCAGAGTCACATATCCACCTGCTGTCCCCAAATCTCCACTTGGATATCCAACAGTTATTTCTTTTTTTTTTACTTTCAAATAATATATTTTTATCTGCTGAATAAAAGACCATTATACAAAAGCAAGACAAGAATTTAAGGACCTATAAACCAATTGTTGAGAGTAATAAAATAAAAGAAAGGAGAATTTAAATTATACTTTCTATATTCCTCTTCTATGAGGATGTGTTATCATGAAAAAAAGTGACAATCCAAATTGTGGATTATTATTTCTTTGTGTTTTTAATAATATTGCCCTCTAATACATTTACTTGATGGATATTTTTTCAGTTGTGAAAAATGCTGTCTATGAGACATTTTGTAGATTTAAATTTTCAGGTTAAAACTTTTAAATTGAACAATAGATATGAAAAAATAGTAAGCCACTATAGGAGCTTTTTATAGGAGTTAAGGGTTTTTTATTTGTTTGTTTGGTTTTTTTTTTTTAATGCCAGGGATTGAACTCAAGACCTCGCACTTGCCAGGCAGGCGCTTGTGCTGCTGAGCTAAAACCCTGGCCCTGTGTTAACTAATTTAAACCTTGTAAAGATTCTATGGGATAGGTACAGTTGTCATCCCCACTTTACAGATGTAGGTTGTAAGAATAAGAACACAAAGTCATATAAATTAATGGTGGAACTGTCACTGTCCAATGCAGTCTGACTCCACAGCTTTTGATCCTAACCTTTTGCATTCAGATGGTGTGTGGAAAAACTACAGCAAGTACTCTGCTTGTTGTGCTACACCATCTCAACCAAAAATTATGAATATTTTCAAAAGGTCCCCAGTGTATGCTAACCGTTTGTTATGGTTTGTGTTTGGACGTCCCCCCAAAGCCTCATGCAGTCATGGAGGTGGCTGAGTGTTTGTGGTTGGTGCGTTATCTAGCACTGGCATTGTCTGTGTGAGCACCGCACTCACCCGGGGTGGGTCACCAGCATGCAGTATAAGGGAGGGAAGGCAGCGTGCTTTCCCCTCAGATATTTCAAATTTAACATATCCTAAACTGTCAAACTTGCATCTTCAAAATGATTCCCATCAGAATTGGGCCCAAACCTTAGGTGTCAATTCAGACTCCACTCTTTCTCTGCCATCCCACACCCCACAACTCCTTCATCAGAATATTCTCTGGCTCTAATTTGAGAAGGACTCTGGATCCAAACCCTGTCTCACCACCTCCACTGCCACCACCCCAGTTCAAGCCACTCTCCCTCAGTGTTGATGTGGTATCTGGACCCATGCTGACTTTGTTTCTCAGTCTGTTCAGGGCATGGACTTCTTGTTTTTTAAAACAAATTTAGTAGTATGTGTTTGCAGTTCATACAGTTTATAGTCATCTTGGGAAGTGGTGACATGCACATGCCATAGCTTGTGTCTTTTTAAATACACTTCCTCTTCCCCCTCCTTCCCTCCCTCCTCCAATTTCCCTCGCTCATTTTTCATTCTTGTGACATTATTAATCTTAGCTCATGTGATGGCATATAATGTTTACATAAATGGAAGTTGTTAGTTTCCTGTATGTAGCATAGCTTTATTCCGCTTATTTCCCCTTCCTCACCTCTCCTGCTTTTTCCCTTGGACCACTTCTCTACTGCAAGAGACTCATCTCCTAGTCCCCTTCTACCCACCCTTCATTATTCTCTTTGTTTGTACTTTGCCTCTAATCAGAGATACCACACAGTATTTAAGATTGTGTGTCTGGTTTATTTCACTCAATATTATATTTTTCAAGTGCATCCATTGTCCTACGAATGTCTCCAATCTGTCATTCTTTATAGCAGACTGGTATCCCATTAGATATAGATACCACATTCTTTATCCAATCATCTGTTGATGAGTATACAGGCTACTGGCAGGGTTTAGCTATTGTGAGTTGTACAAGGCAGACTTCTAATCATCCAAATAATCACCACTCAGATGTTGATGTTATGACGACCTGACAGGAAGGTTCAGAATGCCAAGCAAAGACCTACCTAGTTATTATTGTGTCTAGTGTAAAAATGACTCCCTATTTTTTTTTTCTTTTCCTTTTTAAAAAAACAGAATCATTCTGGAATTCGGCTTCCTTCAACACGGAGACGTCATACCTGCATTTCCCTACCTTCCACGGAGAACTCACCGCTGATGTGAGCTTCTTTTTTAAGACCACAGTCTCCTCGGGTGTGTTTATAGAGAACCTGGGAATCACAGACTTCATCAGACTAGAGCTGCATGGTAAGCTGGGTACGCTGGAGAGTTGCAGGAGGCCCAGTATTTATTTAGCAGAGAAAATGTTAAAGTATTGTCATTCTTAAATCGTATTTTCTTATCCAGCACTAAAATTCCATGACTTCAGTCATTTATTTTTAATAAAGTCAAGCAATGGGGCATGCATCCTGCAATAATCCGTAAAAACCTTATGTCTTCTCTTCACTATAACTGAGGACAAGCAGAACTTTAAGCCAAACTCATGGATTATTTACTAATAACAAAATAGTTGACCAATCACTTTTCTCACGTACCTGAAATTTGTTACTGTTAAAATTCGGTGCTTTTAGAATTAGATGAGGCTTTGAGCCATTTTAAATAAAATTACTTACATATAAAATGAACTATATTTGTTCTGTTCTAGTTATAGGTACATATTTTATTACTGTCAAAATTTACATTTAGTGTGTTTAGAATTAGATGAAGCTTTGAACCATTTTTTAAGAAATATTTATGTATAATTCGACCCATGCTATTCTTTTATGGGTGTATATTTTTACTATTTAGGTCTGAGGAAGGTGGACTTAGCAAGATTGAGTAGTAAAGTCTGGAATAAATATGTGAAAATCAATTTTGTTTTCTTCTACAAAATACGAGTTTATTTTTACCTCCTTTTCCCCGAGTGAGCCATGTTTTTCTGCACCAGTGTGATGCCACGGTGCTTTCCTGTGTCTAATTCCGACGGGACTTTCTCCTTTGCGCATTAACTGAGGCGATGTTCCTCTGTGCTATTCCCAGGCCCCTCGGAAGTGACCCTGTCCTTTGATGTGGGGAACGGACCTTGCGAGGTCTCCGTCCGGTCTCCCACTCCCTTCAGCGACGGTCGGTGGCACCGCGTGCGGGCGGAGCGGAACGTGAAGGGGGCCTCCCTGCAGGTGGACCAGCTGCCCCAGCAGGTGCGCCCCGCCCCCGCCGACGGGCGCGTCCGCCTGCAGCTCAACAGCCAGCTCTTCGTGGGTGAGTGCGCAGTCCTGCGGCTGAGTGTAGGGTGACTGCAAGACCGACAGGGAAAGCCCTATGAAAATTCGCTACTTTTGGTAACACTTGAAAACAGCGACTCCTGCTGGCACCGTTTATTTACAACCTAGTTAGTTCCACCACCAGACCGTGGCTTGAACCTTTCATGTAACAGGTGACTGGTGTTTGTCACTACCACATGCCATGGACACTGCCAATGGAGTTAGCAACTGTGCTACAATTTCACTGCTCAGTGGAGTTAGGAAATTGGCCTTCTAACGAGACCGTGTCTGATCAAAAACAGCATGGGAGACCTGGCCAGCAGAAGCAGTGTGTCCCTGCTAGCTTCCAGGACCTGGTTCCTGGGCCCCTCAGTCTGGTCTTCCCTTCTCCTGCTCTCTCACCACGGGCTTCCTGCTGATAATCGGGTCTTGCATCTTTACTCTCACAGTCCCTTTTTTCTGAGGTTTAGAGCCCTGGGTAGTGGAAGTCGTTCCTTCACTTGGCTTATTTACTGTTTTATCACTGTTGCTTGTTTTTCCCCAGGAGAAAGATGTGTTTTGCTAGATTACTTTTAAACTACTCCATTCTAACTTAGAAACAAAACAGATTAAGGCAGTGACTTTCACTTGTTTATGCATTTTACAGCAGATAGGTGCACATTCCAATTAGAAACTGGTTTAAATAAAAAATATCACATAACCTGCTTTACAGAAGGATTAATGTACAACTTCAGATACTGAATATGACACAATGAATTCCAATGTGTGTAGTGTGTGTGTGTGTGTGTGCGCGCAGGTGCATAGGGTGGAATATATAACATAACTCCATAAAACAAACTTTGAAGCATGGTTAGCTCTCATGTTAGGGTAGGACAAAACCTCCTTAGAGAACTTGAAACTATAAAACCACATGACAGGAGGAGCCACATATAACTTATATTAATCAACTTTCCACTACTGTAACAAATGCCTGAGTTAATTATAGGACAAGAGGTTTCTTCTGGCTTGGTTTTGGAGTTGTCAGTCCACCCCCAGACAGACCCATTGCCTCAGCCCTGCTGGAGACAGGAGAAGCACATCAGGACTGAAGCAAGAAGCAAAGCAAACTGTTTACCTCATGGCCAAGAAGAGAGGCGGGAGGGAACCAGAGTCTCTCCATTGCTCTGAGAGTGGACCTCCCAATAAGCCCCGCTTCTTAAAGTTCCCAGCATCTCCCGAGAGGGTCCCACTGGGAACCAAGGCTTTAATACCTGAACCTTTAAGGAACATTCTAGATCCAAACTTAAGCATGAGTCAATTTAAGTAACATTATTTTCTCACTTATACCCTCAGCATTATTTAATGGAAAGCCCAAGGACAAAATTAGCATTAAAATTCACCTAGAATAAGCATTCATACTAAAGTAAAGTTTACCAAATTGGTGTGTGTGGGGGGGATTCATCAGCTTCAGACTCATTCATGAAGCTAGTTATAAATTCAGACTTGGAGCTCCCACTCTTAAGTCACTGAATCAAAATTTCGGGGGTGGGGTGGGGAGCACAAGCATTTGCATTTTTCAGAGTTTATTCCTATGCTCCTACCATAATAGCAGCACAGCCTTTGTGATAGGGTTTACCTTGGTACAGATGCTTAAGCCTCTCTAATCGTTTCTGGGAGTTTGACATAACAGCCATGCATGCATGTATCATGCAGATGATGTGGCCCCAGGGAGGAGAAGGTGTGTGAGGATTCCTTGGAGAAGCTGGACTGGGTTCAGCCCTTACGGTTGTGTTTTCTCTGCTTCCCAACCTCTTCTGCTCAGAGAATTCATTTAAGCACAAGATTTCACTGGCTAAGTTTTCTTGCTGTTGTAAACATTTTCAAAGTTCTTGCATGACCATTCTAATGTATAGCATTGTTCATAAACACAAGTAAAACAATGTTGATGATTTCTATTTTGTAACAGTAAAGCAATATTTTTAGAATGGATATTTGCCAATCTCAGTATGTTTAAAAGTCACTTGGCATTTCTGTCAGAGTCACTTAAGGTTTTGACATTGCATAAAAGTCTGTGTTTTCAAAATTTTGTATGTTCACAATACTTTTTGGTAAGTTGCATTTGATTTTTGCTACTCTCCATAAGGCCTGAGTTGGACTGAACATAAAATCCTGAATAAAACACCAAGGAACCCACTTCTATTTGCAGTGTTTCCATTGTAGGGGGGACAGCCAGCAGGCAGAGAGGCTTTGTGGGATGCATTAGAGCTTTGCAGCTGAACGGGATCTTCCTGGACCTGGAAGACAGAGCCACCGTGACTCCGGGAGTGGAGCCGGGGTGCACAGGACACTGCAGCAGCTATGGACACCTGTGTCACAACGGAGGAAGGTGTAGAGAGAGACACAGAGGGATCACCTGTGACTGTGCCTTTTCCGCATATGATGGACCGTTCTGCTCACAAGGTAGGCACGGCTGTGAGATGGATTACAGGGAAAGCACAGAAGCTTAGAGAACAAGAACACTGCTGGCCTTACAAAGTCAGGATAGGGTCGAGGTGGAATTATTGCTGACACAAAGTCTTCTATTAAATTTAGGAGAGATACGACTAAGTTTGAAGCCCTAGGACCTTTCAACAGAATATAGATCCTCTCTGGGTTTCTTGCTTGGACGATCTCCATGTTAATTTTCCGTTCAGAGCTAATATTCTCAGCGTAATTTGATTGCTCTGTCCTTGACCCGTTCTGTCTTTAAAATAATTAGAATATCATTGCTATTTATGGCAATGGTTGGAGGTGCTTAAATGAATTGATATTTTTTAAATTGCTATTTCAGATAAAACAAATACATTAACTAGAAAGAAAATTGTGTATTTACTTGAGTATGCCATGTTGTTAAAAGGACCACTTGAGTACTTTGCTGTGGGATGTTTGTCCATGTGTCTTTAGAGGACCACAGTAGGGCATCACACAGCTTCCGCTCAGGTATGTGTTATGTTCTAACAGGAAGGGACTGTTGAGTATTAAGTACATTATCCTGGCTTCCTGAATATGTTTACATTGATAGCATTTTTATGGAACCAAAATGCATCAGAGACATCACATATATTATGTTTATCAATACAATAGGTTTTAATTAATACAAAGATTGTGTGACTTTCAAAGGAATTTTGAGAATTAGTTGCCTACAAGCTATGAATATTTCCAAGAATGCCTTTGAAAGGACTTCTCTTCAGCCAGTTTTCATTCCTAGTTCACAAGGGGTTCCCTTCCCCCTCCCCCTCATTAGCCAAGATTGGGGAGGCAGAATCTGTCGGAAACAATTGGTCTGTTTCTCCCCGTTTGGGGACCCTGCCACAACATCCCTCACCCTTGTGTCTTCTTTCTTTCCAATTCTTTATGACCTTTGGTTTATATGACCATAATTTATGAAAACTCGTTTGTCTAGCAATTATCTCTTATCCGAATACCTTATCTTTGAATTTAGAGATTCTTCCTCCAGTGTGAGTCATTTTCTGGCCTCCATGTCCGTTATTTAACCCAATTTCCTATGGGTAAGCTATTGGCCTCCCAATAAGTTTCTTCTAAACGTGTAAAGGTAAAAATGAAATATGGACCACCTCACTTCTTGTTTCGCACACCAATGGGTCAAAAAAGAAATAGGAAAAATTAGAAACCACTTGAGATAAATGAAAAAAATTCACAAATACCAAAATGTATGATACAGCCAAAGAAGTTTGTAGAGGGAAAATTCATATATATATATATATATATATATATATATATGAAAAGTCTAAAATCATGAACTCAACCATCCAATTTAAGACAATGAGCAAAAAAGAGCAAGCTAAGCCAAATGCAACTAGAAGGAAGAAAATAAATATTAAACAGAAATTTGAAAAATAGAGAATATAAAAGCAGTAGAAAAACTAACAAAACCAAAATTCTTTTCTTTGAAAATGTTAACAAAATCAGCAAGCCTAATAAAGATGACTAAGGGAAACTGAGATAAAATAGGCAAATTCCTAGAAATGCACAACCTACCAAAATTGACTCAAAAAGACAGAGAAAAATTTGAACTGCCTTATAACAATAAAAAGATTATTAGTTATTTTAAAGCAATCAAAGTGAACCCTGTGTCAGGCTTCTTATACTCTAAGACAGAAAATAATTATCTCAGAAATGTGAAGTCAGTTTAATAGCCCCAAACATATAATATATACCAATGGAACAAGGAACTATAAAATACATAATCACACAACTTTTATTCAGTGTTTCTTTAGAGATTCTAGCTAGGCCAATTAGGCAAAAAGAAAGACAATACAGACAGATAGAAAGAAGAAGTAACAATTTCTATTGCATAGGACATGGTCTATTTTATATGTAAAATCCTAAATAATTTATTAAAAACTATTAGTGTGTGCTAAAAACTATCTTGCATTTCTTAAAGCAACTTCGTTACAGCTTCAGAATACAACATCAATATATGAAGTCACTTATATTTTTTCACACTATCTGTAAACCATCTGAAAATAAAATTAATAAAGCTATATCATTTATAAAACAGTAACACAAGGATAAAACATGTAGTAATACATTTAACCCAAAAAAATGGAGCATCTACATGGGAAAGTATAAAACATTGAAAGAAAGTAAAGATAAATAAATGGGAGAGATACCCCAAGTCAAGGATTAGGATAATTAATATAAATAAGATTCCAACATTTTCCAAACTGATCTAACAGTTCAATACAATTTCTGTCAAATGCCTAGCTAGATTGTTTCTTGGATTGATAAACTGATTGTAAAGTCTTATGGAAATTTAAGGGATCCAGGATTAGTCAAAACAATCTTGAAAAATAATAAATTTGATGCATGCACACTTCCTGATTTCAACACTAAAAAGCTACAATAATAAAAAGCAGTGCATAACTGTAGACTTATAGATAAGTGAGATAGCCTTGAGAATCCAGATATATACCCTCATATTTCTGGTCAGTGGATATTAAAAGAGAGCTAAGATTATCCAGTTGGGGAGGAGTGGCCTCTGGGACAATTAGATGCCCACCAAATATACAAAAGAATGAAATGTGCACCTCTATCTCATAAATGCAAAAACGTACTTTAAATACATTACAGGCCTGTGAAAGAGCTGAAACTGTGAAACTTTTAAAATGGGGGAAATGAGGAACAAATAAATTGGACTTCATCAAAATTAAAAACTGCTGTGATTCAAACAGGTTATCAAAAAGTGAAAAGATAACCTCGAAATGGTAGAAAATGTTTATCTTAGAAGAGTCCAATATCCCAGTTACATTTAAAAAATCCTTACAACTTAATAAGACAAAACCCAATTAACTAATGAGAACTTGTAAATAGATATTTTTTGGCAAATGTATACAGTGGTGATGTACACTTGAGAAGATGCTTAGCAACAACAACCGTCAGTGGAATGGAAATCAAAGGTACAATGAGACAAGACTTCATACCCACTAGGCTAGGTATGTGTTGACACATGGTAATTGTAAATATGTATGGAGTACAGTATGATACTTCAATACACATATACAACGTGTAATTGCCAGACCAGGCTAATTGGTATATCTTTCACTTCTCTGTATCATTTTCTCTGTATTGGAAACATTCAAAATCCTCTCTACTAGTTATTTTGAAATATTTGATTAATTCTTATCAAACGTACTAAAGGATAGATATATTAGGTCCTGACTTAGATCCCCAATCTCCCAAATGAATGTATGGCAAAGGCTTAAATAAATGAGGCAAGTGGTATGATTTTAGAGCTCCAGGAGGGTCAAAACCCTTTAGCTGAGTTCGAGACTCTGGAGGCTGAGACACAGACTTCTCTGGACCACTCATATTTATTAGGTCCAACAAGAAGAGAGGGGAGACTGAGCAAAGCACAGGCAATGAGCATGGAGAACCGTCATTTTCATGAAGACATGGCAGGAGTGAGACTGCAGGAGTGAAATTCCTTCAGCTGCAGTCTCTATTTACTTAATTAGTGTTGGAGCCAGGTGTCTTCAGCTGTGGCCTTATCTTGCCCCTTGAGGTATCCCGAATCACAGGCCACTACAGGCCTCAGCCAGGACCAGTGATTCATAGAGGTTCACTTATTATGAATCAGCTCCCATCGCCAGGCAAGGGGCTGAGGCTAGGGCAGACTCACAGATAAACATAGAAAGCCGATGAGTTCATCTTAAATCCTACACAGAGCCACTTCATAGTGGTCTCCAACATAGATACACTTTAAAAAAAACATTAACATTTTGGTGAGGAAGTAGAAGTATTAAAAGTCTCGTAAGTTGTTTTTAGGAATGTAAAATGGTATGGCTATTTTAGAAACAAGAAATTGACAGTTCCTCAGAATATTAAAGATGGCATTATCGTAAGACTGAGCAGAAATAAAATGGAGTGTCCATGCGGCAGCTTCCCCGTGAATATCTATGGCCACATTACTCATAATAGGCAAAAAAGTAGAAACAACCCACATGTGTATCAACTGATGAGTGGATCAACAAAATGTGGCACATCCATCCAGTGACATATTTATCAGTGAAATAGGAATAAAATAAACCCTGCAACATGAATGAACCTTGGAAGTCTGCTAAGTGCAAGAAGCCTGTCACTAAAGATCACATTATGTGTGATTCTGCTGATATGAAATGCCAGTACAGGAATTACTATAAAGACAGAAAATAGATAAGAGGCTGCTGTGCTATGATATTGAGGGAAAAAGAGTGGCTTCCAGCTGGTTGTCAAAGTTTTTTGGAGGGTTTTGAAGTGGAGAGGAATGAGGAAGATGCTCTAAAGTTGATTGTGGTAATGGTTGCATAAATCTGTGAATATACTAAAGCAAAGTTTTACACTTTACTTGGGACAATTTTGTAGTGTTGAGGTTGTATCTTACTCAAGATGTTTAAAAATTAACTTTCTGGAAGAACTTGCTCAGAGAAATTGCCTTTCAATTATACATTTATACTGGATAAAAATTATATGTAAATTCAAGATGGAGGTAATTTAGAGAAGTAAGTGAAATTGCCATTAAATGTTATTCATTTCTGGGTTGTATGTCAGGATTTGCTACTTAGTTCTTCAAACTTTGTTTTTTAAAAAGTGAAAAAATCAAAACAGGAAAATATTCCACCCTCTCCCAGGATATAAAGAACTGGATTCATTCTTTATCCTTAAAATGAGAGTCTTATACTTACATTTTGTTAGCATAAGAAAAATATGTTTCATTCCAGAGATCTCTGCCTATTTTGAAACTGGCTCCTCAATGACCTATAATTTTCAAGAGCATTACACCTCAAACAAGAACACCAGCTCCCTGACAGCTGCTTCACTACGAAAGGATGTAACATTTTCCAGAGAAACCATCACGCTGAACTTCCAGACAACAGCCACCCCGAGCTCACTGCTCTACGTGAGCTCTTTCTATGAGGAGTACCTTTCAGTCATCCTGGCCAAAAATGGTGAATATCCTTTGTTGGAAAAAGGAGAAGAATGACAGTGTGGCTTAGAAAAATGGGAGGAATCTATTGCTATAGTCATAATTTAGATCTAAGTCCTGAGTTTTTTTACGTCTGACTTAAATATTTTCACTTGATAAGAATTGTAGGAGGTGACTTATTATCAATGCATTGGGTCTTGACTTTTGAAAGCAGTAAAATTGTACTCAGAGTTTGGCACTAGAATAGCAATTAAGTTATCATAATTCCAAAAGAGACAGTGATTGGAATGACAGCATGCAAGTCAGTGCTAAACAGGTCCAAAGGGGTATTAAATAATGGTAAAAGTGGTTTAGAATCTGTATTGAGAGTTTTCTGAAAGAGCATTTTAATTTGCATATATGTATATAATTGCAATACATACTAATCACATTCAGCTTAGGAAACTGATACATGTACATATTGCAGCTTAACCATTGTTGTTTACCCTTTTAGTGTAAACCGTCCCGTATTTTCCTCCCTAGGGAGCTTGCAGATTAGGTACAAGCTAGACAGCCAGCGAGACCCAGATGCGTTTAACTTTGGTTTTAAAAACCTGGCAGATGGGCGCCTTCACCAGCTGAAGATCGACAGAAAAGAAGCAGTGGTCTCTGTAGAGGTAACACAGCAAACATGTACACAAAAAGAAGAGTCCAAATGGCACGTGTAATAAGGCTGAGAACAAGTAGGGCAGTACAAAAGTCTGGTCCCAAGAGGGCGACCCATTCAGTATCGCTCTCTAAGGTCCAGGACAGGGTTTGGGTTAGGGGCTGTTTGTGTTATTTTGCTTTGCTTTGTTTAGCAATTATTCTGTCCAACTTATTATTTGTTGATTCTTTAAAATGTGAAGATGTCTTTTTGCTTTACTTTATTCAGTAGAAAAATGGTATGTAATTCGTCATGGTGACCACTGGTAGCATTTGTAAATTATCATTTCAGTGGGAACCTACCCGCATGTGATTAGAATAGACCAGGTACTACAGCAGTTGAATCACAAGGTTAAAAAGTGCCCAAGACGCTCCTTGTCAAAGGAATAAGTAAGAAAATAGACTTGAGTTAGAAAAGAGTAAATAAATTATCTTTGGCATTTGAAGGAAAATAGATGCTAAATCTGTGCATAAAACCATATTTGGGTTTTATGTGTCAAGTCTTCTCCAGAGAAAAAGATTTTAGTTGGAATAAACCACTTCCATTGTTTGGTGGATTCTGCCAGTTACAACTCTGCATGGAGAAGAGTAGAGCAGAGGAAAGGAATAGGTACCAGGGTGGGGGTGTCAGGGCTGATGTTCAGAAGATCGCTTTTCCCTTCTAAATGCTGCTTGAAGATGATTTCTTTAAGCTTTCTTGTAGCACCGATAGCTAGTGATTTACGCTTATCATTTCTTCCTAGCCTCCCTCTGCCTTCTTATCGTCAAAACTGTGCCTCCTTTTCATGTTCACTTCCCATGCCACATTTTATAGGTTAACCAGAGTGCAAAGAGAGAAGTCATATTGTCATCAGGGACAGAATTCAATGCTGTCAAATCCCTGGTGTTGGGAAAGGTTTTAGGTAAGTGGAAGAAAGGACTTTTCTCCCAGAGCTGTTGGATCATAAGTGTCATGTCACAAATGCTGGAAGTACTCATTATGCTGGAGGAAGCTCCCTGTCTTATTTTAATAATAATTTTACAGTGAGTGACAACCAACGTACAAATTATACTCTTAGTAGAGTGCACATACAATCATGAGTAAGTGCTCCCTGGAAGATGCTTGGCGCTTGCCTTCTTGCCTGGCTTTCATGTACAGTGAGTCGTGGTGTTTTTCTAACACCAAAGCAGATACAAAGTTTCAGCACAACCCCAGAGACCTCCTGTTCAATGATAAAACTATTTTTGGGTTGAAGACAAGAAGAAATGTTCATCTCCTTCAACAGATGGGTGCCGCTGGAACTCTGCCTCAAATCCTGCATGGCCTGAGGTTCCTACTGTTGATGAGTCTGGGGAGATGACGGCATGTTTACAAATATCCATTATGTAGGCAGAAATGTTCAGTAATTTCCATGATATTAATGGGGGGGCATCTCTAAAAGCTCCGCTCAGCTTTTAACCTAAGGCATAGTAAAAAGTAAACAAATGTCCTGTAAGGCAGTATACCCATCTTATGTCAATCAGTGAAGATGATGAATTTTATACATAAACTATAAAGAGGATCAAAAATTAGAATAATAATATGCATTATATAAATGTTTCCCTTTGAATATATAAGTACATGGGTTTGAAGATGTTAATGTTTTTATTTGAGAAACATATTGAAAGGCATGTAACTTAAATTATAAAAATTTATGTTCAAACTGAGCAATAAAGTTTAAAGCATCTGACCTCAAAATATTACAAATACTCATTTTGCCTATCTCTGGAGGTAGAAATAATCATGAAAGATTAATTTTAAAAGCTTCATATTTTAGAAAACTACATTTTAGAATTGCTTCTGCAATAAACCATTTTTGCTACTTTCAGATTATGTAATAATTACACCAAAATTACAATTTTATATTCAAATTAGGAATTGCATAAAGTGTTTTTATTCCTTTAACTTGTAATGAGATAGGCCAACAAGTTGGCTAGTAGAAAAGCTACTAATTGTCCAAAGAAAGTCACTCAAAGCTTCAGTGGTAAGTTATCAGCATTAATTTTCATAGTCCCTATGAATCACTGAAAAAGATTTGGTGAACATTCAGTGAGTACATGGTATCTTCCTCAGCTCTTATGTGACTAATGGCCAAGTATACCAGAGTTGGCAATGGAATTCATTTCTTTCCAATTTTCCTTCTTTAAAATAAAGTATATCTGGTGATCATTTTCTATTTAACTTGTTTATTGAGGACATGGGAGAGCTCTATTCCTACCATATCCAAATTAAATGATTGTTTAATATTAATATTCAGCACTGTAAGAGAAAAACTCCACTAAAATTTTATAAATCTTCTTTGAAATATAATTATTTAATGCAAAATCATCTTGTAGCATAGCAAAAAATATTCTGACTATAAAATAGTAAGGAATAATTTATTCAAGAGTATTGCAGTATGTATAGGAAGTACCAGAATGGAGTTTTGCAGGAGAGGAGAGATATTAGGCTCAACTTAAAATACAAGAAAGCAAAGTGGATACTTATATCAAGGACATGGTAGGGGATGGTTGGGAATGGAAGATTACTAAGAGGTTAGGGGTAGTCGTACTAATAGACCAACCAGAATTCTTGGGGAAGACAGACCAGGCTAATTAGATATTATCTAAGTGGTAGAAAGGGATAAGCAAAATGACTACAGCCAGGTATGATACACACACCAGTAATCCCAGTGCACTGGGAGGCTGAGGCAGGAAGAGCTCAAGTCTGAGTTTTCAAAAATAGTTTAAAAGGGTTGGGAAAGTGGTTCAGTACAGAGGCTCTGGGTCTAGTACACTGACACACACACACACACACACACACGTGACTAGGTATTCAGAGGACAAGGTTCTTATTAAATCAGACTTGACAAGATCCTTGCTATGTCCAATGCAAACCCCAAAGGCTGGGGTTAGTTGAAAAGAGGGTTCAGAGAATTCTAACTAAAGTTTGGTTAAAGGGGAGCTACATTTGGTCTAACTGAAGTTTGCCAATGGTATCAAAGTTCTTAGATAAACAACTAACATGTGCAGATTCTTGAGAGAGAGGAAACACAATAGAAAAATACCTAAATGTACAATGAAATGTTAACTCTGGTGAGGAGTTAAATGTACTTGAGTCAAACCAACCAGTGGAGAAGGAAAGGGTGGACAGTTAAGAGAAAAAAGAAATAAAAGCATTTCCCAGCTTGTAGACAGGCTTGCCGGGAAGAGTTTCCCCTTTTCATACAGTAGTGTAACAGAAAGCTGTTGGTGGAGGGTGCTTGGGAAGTTGAATGCTCAAAACCCCCAAAGTGTCAAGAGGAGATAAGAAAATTAAGCCACAAAATGACCAAAACAAAAAAAAAAACCCAAAGGGAAAAAATGAAACAAGCACGTTAAATAGTGTAAGATCAAAGGAATAAAATCAGATGTAGGGGTTGTTACTCTAAATGTGAATGGACTAAATTCTGCGAAGCTGGGTTTAAAAATGGCTAAATGTTGTTTTGTTTATTTGTGTGATTGCTTTCTAATTCTTGTTTTTTTCCTCTTTAAAATAAAAAACGATTAAATGTGCTAACAATATTAAAAAAGAATGGGTAGGCCAAGAATGTGCAAGCAACAGCCACTCAATTTAAGAAATACAGTATTACTGTCCAGCAAGGTAGAGTTCAGGTTGAGAAGAATTGCAGGAGCTACAAAGGGAAATTACGTAGCCTTAATTATTAAGGGGCTATGAAGTATCGTGAGTCTGGTTGTATCATGAAAAATTAGCAGTTTAATAAAATAAGCAAAATCAATTAGAATTTCTAGAGCTATGTCCTTATGGCCAAGAGTCACTTCTTATATGTCCCTGGATTATTGGGTGTGAGTTGCTTTCACACTTTTTTCTTTCTCTCTCTTTTTCTGCCTTTGTCTCTCTCTAAAATACACACTCACACACATATCTATAAATGTAAAAATATATAATATATAAATGTTTTCTATCGTTTTAAATAATGTGTCTTCAAAAAAACAATGAATATGGACAGATTTAGGTCTTAGAGTCACCCCGTGCAGCTCTGCTACACACTGAGCAGCCCTGTGCCCCCCACACCTAGCAGCGTGGGCAGCGGCCTGCAGACCTGGGTGATCGGTGCCCAGTCCCGGTCTCAGCCCTAACCCGTGTCGCCTCCTGCCCGCAGGGCCTCCCGGCGCAGACCCGGACACGCGGCGGGCGGCGGCGCGCGGCTTCACCGGTTGCCTCTCCGCTGTGCGCTTCGGCTCCGCGGCTCCCCTGAAGGCGGCGCTCGGCGCGGGGTCCCCGGCCCGGGTCACCGTCCGCGGCCGCGTGGCCGCCGGGGCCCGCTGTGCGGCGGGGCCTGGGCCCGGCCAGGGCGCGCAGGCACTGGCGCCCCAGGTTGCAGGCGGCGCAGGTACGCGTCCCTCTTCCCCATCCCCGTCCCCTCCCGCAAGGACCCGGACGACTCCCCAGCGCCTTTCTCCTCTCCTCTCCGCTCTCCCTTCCTCCCCCGTAGGTCGTGCAGGCCCAGCAGAAGCGGGTGAGCCTTTCCTTCGCGCGGCGCGCAGCGACTCGGGGGTCATCGGAGGTAACAGCCGCGCCCCTGCCGCCTCCGCCCGCCCGCCGGGTTATGCTGAGAACCAGGGCAGGGAGCAGGCCGCTCCTGCCCGTCGGGCTGCGGAGCTTCCCATGCCTGCTTCTTTAGAGCTAAACGATTCTTACAACATATTTCCTAATGAAAAGTTCTTAATTTGGAAATATTCCCTAGGACATACGAGATATTTGTAAAAGTCCTGAGTGCACTTTGGGTAGAGCTATATTACATTCCAAACAGTGCAAAATCAAAGTGGTAGTTGGCATAACTGAAATGCTTCCCTGGACAGAATTTCACTTTTAAAAAGTGAAATACACACGTCATAGTTTAAAGAGCATCATCTTTACTGCACAATTCAGTGACACTGTACTTTCACATTTTGTACAGTGATAGCCACGACATATATTCCACTTTTTTAGTGTGCTTGAGGAAGAATTAATCTGATAGGTTGTTTCTTGGTTATTTTAAATTGGAGGAAAGGAAAATTAAAAACAATCCAAATATATTTTTTGGTGATGAAAAGAGTGGGCTTCCCCGCTGAAATATAATTTACCCAGTGTTGGTGTAAAACATTAGAGTTCACTTTTCCTCATTAATTAATGGATTATTGAAATATTATTTAGTTTATAGTTCTTTAGACTCTCTAATTGCACATACAAAAGTAAAGTTTTTCCTCCACGAAGATAGAAACAATGCAAGCACTATAAAGCCCTAAATAATTTTTAGTATGCTAATGTTTTTATCACTATGTCAATTTTTTTCTTTTAAATCGATGAAGGATAATAAAAATATATAATCCAGTGAATGAATATTTTAAAGCTTTCTGTGGGAATATGGTCAATAACGCTTATCTAAAAGGAATAGTGTTCTGTTAGATTTTAAAGCACATCTAAACCTCAATAAATCCTGTGTTAATTGGAGAAGATGTTTCAATGCAATACAAAAGCAGTTTCAGCTTCAGAACAGGTGCCTGCATTATCTGAGAGTTTGCCTAGTGCTGAGTTAGCACCTGGTCTTCCATGAGCAGGAGCAGGGAACAAGTTGATAACAGAACAAAGGATCTTATCTTTGGAATATTATTGCTTTGTAACAAATATCACTGGCAAGACGTCCTGAGTAAGTGCAGGGTTGCATTGATGAGGAGCTGAGTTCCAGCCCTGTCTGCTACCCCCTCCTAAAGGCACATCCAGTCCTGAAGGAGGGAAGGGAAGAAGGCACGTGTGAAAGGAAGGTTTCCCCTGAGCCTGCTCGAAGGCAGTTTTCATTTTCCAGGTCTCGCCAGCTGGACAAAAGTCAACACCTTTGTGAATTATCCCAAATGTATTATGTGGACAGTGAAAGCTTGCCTTTCGGCCTGTTCATTTAATTGTACGTAGATTTGACACTGATTCTCCACCCATCTGATTTTTTAACAAACAGCTTTTTGTGGAAGTGTTAGCAATTGGGCTAAATTAAAGCCTACATTTAGAAGACCCCAGCACCCAGGGTTTCTTCCTAGTTATCCTGGTTTATTGATTTCATGTGCAGCTGGTCTTGCAAATCACTGATGTAGGTACCGGTATCTATATTTTACATTTACAACCTGGGTTTTTCAAGTAATCCACATTCCTCATCCATAAATTTAATAAATATCCCTGCCATATATTTGGCAACGAGAACCAATTGCATATGTGTTACACTATTGCATTTCAAAAGAGTATCATCGTAAGGGAATTTTAAGCCTGGGGATGTAGCTCAGTGGCAGAGTGCTTACCTAGTACATGAAAGGCCCTGAGTTCCAGACTCAGTAATTACATAAAAAGAAAACATTTTAAAAGAAATTCAACAAGAGGTACCCAGTTATTCCAAAACTAACATTTTCTGTATGATGATGCTAACTGAATACACTACACCTTTAAAGTAATTTAAAACTTAAATGGAGGATGCACATGAACTTAGAGACTTGTATGTGTGTGTTTTAAATCTGAAAGTGTTTGTTGAAATCCAATTACACCTTCAGGGAAAATACCTGCCATAGCTACATCCAAGGATTGTAGTAACTCAGAAGTATAACAAACATTATGAAACCACATAGCCTTAAAATTCGTGAATTTTGATGGTTCCAACTTACGACATAGCAGTAGGTGTTTGGTTTACTTTAATGTAACCTATTAAGCAGCGATGTTAGCAAAGCCTCTAGATGGGGTGAGAGTCACCATTTGCATTCTGACTTTTGTGTTTTTGTGTTCTCTTCCCTCCCTAGGTGTGATAGCAGTCGTGATATTTATTCTGCTCTGCGTCACTGCTATAGCCTTACACGTTTATCAACAGAGAAAATTACCCAAAGAAAGTGAGTCAAAAGTCTCAAAAAATGAAGAGTGCTAGGACTGCTCTGGAAAGTGAGCTCCGTATCAAAACACAGTGGAAGCCAGAAAGACTTTGTCTTCTAATTGGCCACAGTGACTGACCCACCCGGAGACTGTTGGCCAGTACTGTTCCCACCACCGGGGGAAGTAACAGTGCCATCAGCTTACTGAAGACCTGTGGCCTCAGAAAGTTCCAGAGGCCCCACTTGCCTCTGTGAGACAAGCCCTGCACTGCTGATCAGTGAAGTAAGGAGGGCCATGAATCACCGTTGAACAGGCCCTGCAGTTTTAATGCTCTCTTCTGAAGCAGAGGTTTAATCTGTGTATTATGGCTTTTCACTGAGAAAAATGACCGGGAAGCTCTGATCTCACTTACTTAAAAATGAAACAGAACTTTTGTTCAGGTTTAAAGACAAAGTTCAACTCTAATGTTGTTTTGTTATTTGGAAACTTATCTGAGATTCCTTTATGGTTCCCCTGGTGATATTTATAAAACAGGAAATGCTTCTTAGATCAGTGTCAGTGTCATTTCCATTGATTGTTGCAGAATCCAGCACCAGGCGACATACCAAAAATTAATAGCAGTTCTACTTATCTGATGGTCAATACAATGCAATAGAGGTTTTGGATATGTTGTTAGCTTTGGTATATTGCTTTTTCTAATCAACTGTTTTTAATCATTTTGATAAATTTTAATGTTGAAATGATTATCAAGTGTTAAAGTACGAAATTTTAATATTGAATTTTGTAATGGGACAGAGAGTTGATGGATATCAAAGTGCATAAAGGATGTCAAGGAAATTGCTTATTTTTCATTGTAATTTGTAATTACTATAATTTTTGTGAATCGTGACTATGTTTTTAACTAAATTAACCAGATATAAATGCAACTTCTCTGAAAGAGTTATCCTTTATTGATACCATTATCTTACTGAAAGATTATTCCCCTAATATTGTGTTATTGTGTTAGTTTTTTCTTTTCATCTTATATTTTTCTCTAAAGGTTTTCCCAATGCCTGTGATTTCCTATGAATATATTGCACAGAGTATCTTTTCAGTTTCTGAGGAAAATTAGCTACAGTTCCTTTTCTAAATTTTGAATTGTTCTAGGCATTAATATCATTGTATAGTATAATCTTGTCTAATTGCTTTTGAAATACAGACTGAGGCTACTCACTCCAAGGAAGCACAGCATTATGTTAAATCTATATTATGGTAAGCCTGATATTAAGCACAGGTTTATGATCACAGGGTTAACTTCTTATAGATATGCCAAACTGAATAGATGCTATTGAGGTTTACACAAATACCAAAATAGCAGATGATTGGAATTAACTTTATTGGGACAGTTCCAGGAATTAACATCGAGGCAGTGGTTAGTTGATAATTGCATTGAGCCAACATTCAGCCTCCATAAACTAATTATATAAAAAGAATATGCTACTTTCCATAACCCAGATACTAATTGCCTACCAAGGACTCACTAGATCACGTAGTTTTTCATATCAAGGCAAGTTGGAACTATACCAGTCTAATATTATTACTACAGAACTCAATTTTCATCTTCCTAATTGTGTTGTTTTTGAAAGACTAGGTATTGATACTCTCTGTCTTATGTCCACGTCCAGCAAACAATATGTTCTCAAAGTACTTCACCCCTACTGATGTGTTAGTGAATGCTAAAAGATTATTATTTTGACTACATTCCTGGGGACCTGGCCAAGATCCCCAATCTCCCAAATGAGTATACAGTGAAGGCTTAAATAAATGAGATAATTGGCATGATTTTAGGGCTCCAGGAGGATCAAAACCCACTGTAGAGTTTGGAGACTCTGGTGGCTAAGACAGGGTTGTCTCTGGATTGCCCATATTTATATTGGGGGTTTCAGTGGGAAATGCAGGAAATTGAACAGACCTTGGGAGTGGTTGAAGGACTTTTCTAAGTAACAAATTATGTTAATTTAGAAGTATCTTTTGAGGAGATCTCCATGCTGGATTTCACTCCAGAGGTGCAATGTCTGCAGCCACAGTCTGTCTGTCGTTCATTGGCGTTGGGCCAGGGGTCTTCAGCCTTGTCTTGTCCTGTATGTTGTCCCCATCATACAGCAGCCCACACATGTGTTCAGTTTCCAGTTTCAACAGCTCCCAACCCTATATTATGCTCTTAATATAGTAATGTTTGTGGGGCACATCTTAATAAACGATAGGGTTTTTTTTTTTTTTTTGCTTTTTCTCAAAGATTTATGCAGGTTTGGAAAGGATTCAACAAAGATGTAGTGCATTTTATTAGTCATTGTATGCATCATGTAGCCTCTGACACTCTTGCAGATGTTTATTGCACATGAGATTTTGGTAGCTAGAGTCTTGTAGAATTATAGAGAATGTAGCATCACGGCCCATGATTCTCTGCTCTTCCAGAAAGCAAACTGAAAGTATCGGACTGCACTGATGCTTGATCTGCCATCCATCTTCTGCACTGGTTTATAAACTTTATGTTTTTATTTGAGAATAGATTAATTTTTGGTGAAAATAAAATTATTTTAGGGGAAATTATATAAAGTTTAAATTACAAAAAATATGTGTTCTTGCTAATTTATATAAAATGTGCAGATAAGTCTATTCTGAACTGATTTGTACATTACACTTGCATATTTTGTGATTATTAAGATCTGTTTACCTTTTTAGGATGTGAAATTTATAATGCAGTCAATTATTCCTTTTAATTGTTAAATAAAAATGAAAAAAAGAGGAACAGGGATATAGCTCAGTGGCCCAGTGCCTGACTGGTAAGTTCAATGTGTGGTACAAAAGAAAACAACAGATAGAAGATAAATGTTTGCTTAGTGCTAGATTAAAACTTTGTGTGACTGTGTATAGCTAAACTTTTGTGAGAGGGAAATCATTTAGCCATCAGTTAGATGCTGTCATTTGCACAACATGGGTAGAACTGGAAAAGATTATTCTGAGTGAAAGAAGCCACACAGCAGAATCCAGTACTGCGTGTTCACAGTTATAGGTGGAGGCTAAAACAACTGCAGAAATGAAGAACAGAATAGAGATTACTAAAGGCTGGAGGAGGCAGCAATGGATAGATAGTACTGAAGTACAGAATCTCAGTTAGCTGTGAAGAATAAGTTTGATTTCTTTATTTTTGTTTATTTACTTATTTTTCAGATCTACTTAGTGTGGTGACTACCAGTTGAAACTGAGCACTATTTCTTGTGGCTGAGAGAATGGATTTCAAATGCTTGTATCACAAGAAAGTCAGATATTTTATGTGATGGGCTTGGTTTGGCATATTTTAAATCAAAAATATGATTTGTTGGCTATTTAACCTATCTTATTGGTCAATTTTGGATAAGTTGGGCATTCCTTAAGTGTTGTTTCAGCAATTAAGTTTAAAGAGAAGATAGCAACTTTTTGTTATAAAATATCTTATTCTGAGACTCACAAGGTTTTTCTGCTGATAAAGCATCAAATAGCATGCAGTTGAAACCTTTCTCCTCCTCACATGGCTCTTAATGGATGTAGCTCAGCTATGCTTCTTTCTGATGTGCTATTACAATGGTCATTAATAGTATTTAAATTAGTGTGCTCGAGTGCAAATGCAGATGATATTTAATCAACAGGCTTAAAGCTGCTATTACTAAGTCTAGGGTTTATCATTCCTTGATTATTTTGTTAGAGAAATATGGCAAAGAAATACTTTCCGTATTCTTTTACTAATAACATATTTTATTGCCCATAAATACATCATGACCTTAAAATTATATTTTACATTTTATTGTTACTTTATTTTTATTAAATGTGAGTGTGTGTATGTGTGTATATATATATATATATATATATATATATATATATATTTTTTTTTTTTTTTTTTTTTTTTTTTTTTTTTTTTTTTTTTTTTTTTTTTTTTTTTTTTTTTTTTTGCTACTGGGGATTGAACTCATGACCTTGTGCATGCCAGACAGGTGCTTGTGCCGCTGAGATAAATCTCCAGCCCTAAATGTGAGTATATTAATCAGTTTCCCATTGCCAGATAAAATACCTGACAACTCCAAAGTAAAAGATAAGAAGTTTATTTGGTTAACACTTTCCAAGGGTTCAGTCCATGGTCAGGTGTGGCAAAAGGAAGGAACATATGGGGGAAGGGTATGGCAAAGTGGACCTGGATAGATCATGGCAGCCAGGAAGCAAAACAAGGGAGCACTACCAGAGAGGAGGGGACCAGGGACCAGATATAATACCCAGGACCACACCTCCATGACTCACTTGGACATACTAAGAAGTATGGGTAACTCCCAAGCCCATCAAGTTGATGATTAAACTTAAACATACCTTTGCATTCACAGAACATCATTTGTTCTGTGAATGCAAAGGTACACATTTAACATTTTTGAGATATGCAAATTTATAACTTAGCTTGTATTACTAATATTTAAGAAAAGTCTTAAAATCATGTGTGGTGGTGCATGCCTGTAATTCCAGCACTTTGGAGGCTGGGGCACGAGGATCGTCGTGAGTTCTAGGCCAGCCAGGGCTACAAAGTGAGTTCAAGGCCAGCCTGAACTGCATAGAGAAACCCTATCTCAAACACACACACACACACACACACACACACACACAAAGTTCTTAAGATAATAGTATATGATTACATAAAATTATACCACTAGGGAGGTTTCCAAAGATGGCAGACCAGTAGATAGCAGGAGAGAGATCCTCTCTGAGAGAGACAGCTTAAATGCCAGAATTTAACACCTTGGGAGACCCAAACAGAGACAAATGGACTCTCTCAACCCAGGAAGAAACTAAAGTTTAAAAACCACTTAAATATGAGGTCCCGGGGTTACCATTAGAGAAGCTAAGATCAGCAAGCACGGCACCCTCCTCAAGCCACCTGAATTCCAGCCCGAGAGCGACCTGACCAACTGAACTGCGCCAATGTGACTGGCTTGAGTGGCCGGAGCGTGGAGCTAAACATCCTTGCGTGTGGCTCTCCTGGACCCGGCCCTGCACACGACCCACCCAGAGGCACCGTGAACTTGCGCCACAGCCGTGCTGAAGTCAGAGGGAGCCCAGCAGTTCTCAGGGACCGGCATCAACACGTGGTGAGTGATGGGAATAAGACCCTCCCACAGGAAAGAGGAAACCGACTGGAAGACATGTTGGATTTGGGCAGGACAGCCTTAACTCCATAAGGAAGTGGCTTCAGTTGGTTGCTCCCCTCACCGAGTGGATTGGTGGAATCTGCTTGGATTGGGCCATGCCCCTGGCCGGGACCCAGTGGGTTGCTACCAACTAATTCCCTGAGCATAGCCGCACACTGACACAGTGAAGGCCTGCAAAGGTTGACTGGCCCGGAGGAAAGGAGCCAGCGCACACTGAGCTTGCTTGAATTTCACTCTCTGATAGCGGCTGGCAGAGGGCAGAAGCCCCTAGCCTGCGTGCTCCAGAGGAGCCTTAACCAACAAGTAAGGGGGCTGGGAATTACACTGTACACTTGTATGGAAGGAACCAAAAACATGATGAGAGGGAGAAATAAGAAAAAACCCCCAGCCCCCAACCCTGAGAACATTGATCCAGGAGAGGTAAATACAAAAGAGATTGAGGGCAGCAAACATGCAACATCAAACACAGCGGTAGCAGACATAAAGAGATATCTTCAGGACCTCGTAAGTGGGATCAACACTGAAATATTAATTCAAATTAAACAAGAGATAAGTAGATTAATAAAAGAAAGGCTGGGCACCTCTCAAGAAGACACAGACAGAAGAATGGAGGAACACAAAAAGAGAGAAGCATTTAATGACAAAAACAAGAAAAACCTAGAATTCATGAAGCAAATTCAAAGAGATTATCAGGACACTAAAAACTCCATAGAAAACTTGCAAAACTGCTTGAAAGAAACCAAAGATAGACTATCAAAAATTGAACACAGGCTTGCAATATGTGATCATGAAAGGGAAGATCTCTTAAAAATAACAAGGGAGCAGGCAGTAACAATTGGAAGGCTAGAGGACAAGAGGATCTATAACTTAAGAATAAAGCATGTGAATGAAGAAGCAGGGGTCAAAACAGAGGAATTGCAAAGGCTATTCACAGAAGTCATTAAGGAAAATTTCCCAAACATAGAAAAAGGAAATGATAAGCAGAGGTATGAAGCATACAGAACTCCAGCCACCTACAACCAAAACAGAGCTACACCTAGACACATAATAATCAAGATCCCAGAAATTCAATATAAGAACAGAATATTAAAAGCCATCAGAGAAAAGAAGCAGATCACCTATAAAGGAAACCCATCAAAATCACGGCAGACTTCTTGACACAGATCATCAAGTCAAGAAGAGCTTGGAGTGAAGTAATTCAAGCCCTGAAGGAGAACAATGTCCAGCCCAGATTGATGTATCCTGCAAAACTCTCTCTAGAAATTAATGGAAAAAAAAGATGCTTCCATGACAAAGAGGAACTAGGAGAATTTGTAACCACCAATCCAACCCTACAAAAAATACTGAAGGACATTCTAGGGAGAGAGAACAAGAATATGAGCATTTCAGGAACAATGGCAGAGAGGCCTCAGCGAACAGGGCAGACAGTGGAGTGGAACAGAAAAATAGACAACCAATGGCAGAAAAACAGAATAGCAGAAATAAGGCAGAGAAGATTGGCTGTAATCTCTAGTATAGATGGCCTTGAAATATTAACAGAGAGAAACACAGGCAGAGTAGATCAGGAGATAGGGTCCACTGAGATGCTCTATTTAGGGAGGCAGTGGGACCCAAAACAAGCAGTGCACCCTATGGGAGTGAAAGCGGAGGAATTGTCTAAAAAAGGAAGGCAGAGGACATTGTTAATTGGGTAACAAGATTTAAAATTTACATTATTCTCATCACTCTGCTTGGATGGATTATGTGCTGTTCCAGTTTGTCTACTTACGCTAGACTTGAGGACATGGTCAGCTATCCCAAAAATGGGAGGACATATTATGGTAATCATCCCTAATTTCCTATCAACTTAATCTGAAGCCCTTTATGACTTATACTGTCTTATTATGGCTGATCTTATTTGAATCTGGTTTGTTAGATTGCTACTTTGTATTGACTGATTTTATTTAAATCTGTTGTGATGGATAGCATCAAGTCTAAGAGCATAGGCAACTACACTGAAGATGACAAGATTTATTAAGATACCCACTCTGATTTGATTATTACTTGCTTTTGAAGTCTTATAATGTCTCCAACGCTTTGTTTTTACTAATGTTGTTATATACTGCTGAGACATCATGGTAACCATTGTAGATCACCTTGTATTGCGGTTATATATATGACCTTTTTGCTTCATGCCTTTCTAGTAATTGTTTTGTTTCATCTTGCTTTGTTTTGTTTTTACCTCTAATACAGAAAGGACAGATATACATTTAGAGATTCATGCATGTGTAGAGCTTATAAACAGTTTACAAGAACCAACTATATAACACATGTTGAAATGAACAACTACTTTGAAGAAAAAGAGACACTACAGTACCCAGTGCTGATTCCATAATGTCATGAAGCATAATCCAGCAAAATTATCATTATTTGTTCAAAGTGATTTTAGCTTGTTTTCTTTTGTTTAAGTTCAACACACATGAAGGTATGGACAGCTGTTTTTAGGAGAATGAAAGACCCTATGACAGCCATTCTTGGCTTCCCTATTGTCTGGTCTTGAAGACCTTCAATGCCCTCCTCATCCTGCTCAGATCAATGCCATACTATGTTGTTTCATGTGAATTCCCTGTATGTGACAATATGGACAACTATTTGGAAGAAAACAAGAGTCAATACGATAGAGAGTGACTATCTACAATTGTCTAGTTTTGGAAGTTATGTCCCTTACATTGCTTTCTTGTGATCCACTTTATTCTGTTTTGTTGTGTTTAATTTTATCCTTTTGATATAATTGAATGTATATTTGAGTGGGTAAGATGGATGACCATATTGCTGTTATTTTTTTGTCAGATCGTGGAACAGAACTGTTAACAGACTCACTGTTTGAATGTCTACTTCACATGTTTTAACTTTATAATTTGTACAACTATTTCCAAGAAGTCAATATGTAATTTGTCAAGTAATAATCTCTTAGGTTTTTTTGTTGTTGTTCTTTTCCTTTTTTCCTTGGAATTCTGTATTGTTGCTACCCTTTATTCTGTTTTGTTTTCTTTCTTCTCTTTAAATAAAATTTAAAAAATTATACCACTAATATCACATTTTAATACTTTAAACAGCTGTTAAGGTAAAACACCCAGTTGTTTCCATTTTTGCAAGCCATGCTAAGGCTTTGTTTGCTTTGCTAAAATGTTTCAAAATAATTTTAAACAAAATAGGCTGTAATACAAATCTTAATATTTCTAGTCTCTAATTCTACTGGTTGTCTGCAGTTAGTGAACATAACTAACAGCTAAATTTTCCCTTTCTTCCAAATCTATAAAAATGATTCATATATGGTGTATGTGTGTGTGATTTTCAATTCTGGTCAAGATAAGATATTAGCATATTTATTCTCCTGCATAAAATAACCTCAAGCCAGACAAAATACACAGTATATTTGGGCACAAGCTTTTGAAAGTGATCCTTGAAAGATGGGAAACAGATGAGGTAGATACATGCTATTGTGGTTCCCACTTTTATCTCAGAGAGTCTTTAGACAACAGTTCAAGGTCTGGGATAACTAGGGACAGGCTAGCAGATCTGAGAGCTGAGTAGAAAGATGCTACTGAGAGTTTGTTGCAGGGTAAGGGCCAGAGAAGAAAAGGCCATGCATAGAGCAAGCTTGAGGAACCCTAACAGCCCCCTTATTACTCAGCAAAGCAAGGACACCACGTGGGTGTGAAGAAAGAGCTGAATTCACTCAACTAGAACAGCCCTTCCCAGCCTTTAAAAATATTACTGACAATAAAGAAACAACATAGTCTCAGATTTTTTAAGATATGTAAAAGAAATGTGGATGACAAGGAGGAATCTACTTTCTTATGTGAAAAAACAAAAATAATATTTTTAATATATCCTTCATGATAATTACAATATCTTAGAGAATTTCATAAATGATTTTCACATATAAAATTCCTAAACTCTCTTGACAATTCTGTGAAGTGAGTTACTAGTGTGATTTCCACTGCATTAGCAAACAGACTGAAGCAGAATTTCTTTAAATAACACCCTGATGGTGATCCGCTGAATAAATCTCAAACTGGGTTTTGAAATCAGGCAGTTTGGTTCCTGTTTGACTGCGGTCTTCTAACTAGTATACTCTACTTTCTCACACAGAGATAATATTTTTGGTTATTGAGTCTTGGCAGGAAAGCCTACAGGGTGTTCTTCCATAGAAATAATTCTGAATACTGTACATGAAATTTCTATGTAGAATAGGTTTCTCTTATTTACTTAACATTGGAAATAATTCAAGGTCAATTATGTGCATGGTTATGAAAAGATCTTTAGCTATTAAAGAAATAACAAATCATATATTTTAGCAAACTCTCTATTGCTCTTAAAAAAGAGATTTATTTGGGCTCAACAGTTTTAGTGGTTCCAGTCCATGTTCAAGCAAATCCTCTGCTTCGGGCTTCCTGTGAGCCTGCCATATGACAGCATAGGAAGCATGTGGCTAGGGAGTAAAAGAGAGGACCTGGGTCCCTAATCCCCTCAGAGGACACAACCCAGATGACTTACGGTTTTCCTACAAGGCACCTCCTCCTAACATCCACAGCACCCTCCAAGACAGCCACCCTGAAGACTAAGCATCCAATGTATGATCCCCACAGAACAGTCAACATCCAAGCTAAAACACCATGTAATGTTTTATTAAATCTAATTTAATTGCTCAAAAGGTACATAATTTTAGTGGAAAAATTATAATGCATATTTTGGATATTGTAAGACAACTTGAAGAATAGTAACCTAAAGGTAGTAGAATTCAGAAAGAAATCATATTTAAGTTAACTAGAATCACACAAAGTTTATGTAATATCTCCAATTGTGAAACGCAACATTTTTTCAGAAGAATTTCAGTATTTTATAAATACTTTATGTGAAAATAGTGGAGGGTTAGACATGTAACTGGGCAAACTTTGTGACTGAGAATTTTTCTGAATGACAATCATTTAGGAAAGACTGAATTGTTTCTCCATTCAATTGTCAAGTCATTTCATTCACATTTTGAAAGGTATTCTGGAAATTCTAGCATAAAATCCAGGACCTAGCAACATTACACAAATGTATGGGAATGACGTGGTTCACAACTGTAGCAATGCAAATATTAATGAAATTATAGTATTCCAATTCCAGCAGGCAAAGCATAAGGTAATCAAAAGTAAAGCAACAATGAAATACTGAAACAATTTCCTGATATATTATACAATTAAATTATTATTTGCAGTGGACGGAAGCAGGGTTTCCATTGAGGTTCACCCTAATGCTGGGAAGCAGAACATAAGATCTAGAACAAATGGTAGAATTTGTAGAGAATGGACTTGCATATTAGGATGTAACAAAGATTTAATTGGGTAGCACAAATATGATTGTCTTACTCCGTGGTTGAATATCTCTATAGAATTGTACTTTTAAAAATAGAACCCAGCCATCAAAAAGAAGTGAAAAACACACTAGAGTCATAAAAACATATCAAAGTAGGTAAAAATAAAGACCCTGAGTCATATTTCTTTAAGTTGTTCTACTGCTCTTTTGGGTTTCAACATCTCTAGCACTTCAAGGCCCAAAGTTGCTCTCAAATCTCTTTTAACCCTCACTCTGTAGGAATGCATAGTGATACGTAGCTGTTTGTTACTTCTCCCTCTCCGCTGCATTTTCTGCAAGCTGACCATTCAGTCCCCTTCACAGTAAAATTAACTGGTTGATTCAATTTGGAAAATCTTTATTTCAATCCTTCCTCTCATACTATACATCAAAGGACCAAGATAACTCACACTGTCATCATGAACACAGACACATCTTCTCAGAAAACTTGATAATCACTTTTCCCAGTAAATGACCACTCAGGATGGGGACTTGTGCACAGAAATATTTAGCAGTGCCTCTGCCAAGTATGTTACACATCCCAGAATTGCTTAGTTTCTCCATCATCATGAGAAGAATTACCCAAAGTAGCAGCCTCGCTTCCTTGGGACATGCAAATAAATGTGATCACCAATAGCTGTGTCTTAGCTCTAGGGCTGCTATAACTGTAGACTGGATCGCTTACACCAGTTCTGGAGGCTGGCAAGTCCTCAGTTAAGTCTGGAGTGAGATCTGTTTTCTGGCTCCAGTTCTATCATGAAGCCATACCCTCGGAATCTAATCTAAATCCAGTTACCTTCCAAAGGCCCTACCTCCAAATCCGTATCATCACACAGCAAATGGGGCTTCAACTTGTGATTTTTGGAGGGACACAAACTTCAGCTCATAGACTGTAACTACAGTTTGTTTCACTAAGTGACATTTTCTTTCCTTTTGGGAGATGCTTTTGAAAATTTTAAGAGCTTTGGCTTCTTGGAAATGATCAAAAGTACTTTACCAGGAACACAGAGAACTCATTTGGAAAGATAATTGGTACTCTGCTCATAAAGGAACAGTCTGAGGTGCTTAATAATATATTTGGTTTTTTTGCCACTTTGATGAATAATGTAGGTCCTTGCACCATGGGGAGAAAATGGGTTTACCACTATGAACTCCTCATGAATGTGTTGGCAACAGGCAGAAAATAAGGTTTTCCATGGCAGTGAAAAGTGCAGCGTTTGGCTTTGTGGTTGCATGGGAAGGCGCCTCTAGCTACAGGGGAAGGCTCAAAGGACTTGACTAAATTCCGATTTTTAAAAAATGAAATGGATAAGGGGTTGCTGAGATGTGGGGAATGGTTCCATCGAAGGCCCAAATATGAGTCCCAACTGCCTGGATTCTTTTGCCTGCTTATCATCAAAAATCTCCATAAAATGAAAATAGCAGTTTATTCACAATTTGGCCAAATTGGGAAGGTACTAGCCCATTCCCCTTGGACATACAGAAATGCTCCAAATTATAGAAGGGGTAAAACAAAGCTGGGAAATATCCCATTACAGAATCAGTCAGGCTTTGGCCCACACAAGGGGCTCAGGAAATGCTGAATCCTCCCTGGCACCAAGGATCAGGTTGGTGGCTATTGCTTTCAGCATGAAGAAGCTGGAGAAACAGTTCCTGATATTGAAAGATCCATTTTAACCTCTCGGTTACAGTGTGAAAGCTTATAATCTTTGATGCTTTGCCCTATTATCCATAATTGGGAATTAATGTTTAATAGGGGCAGAATTTCAGTTTTGCAAAAAGAAGAATTCAGGAGGTGAATCATAGTGATGACTGCCCAACAATGCAAAGATATTTAGTGCTACTAAACTGTGCATTTCAAAATTATGAAGACGATAAAATTTTGCATTTATTTGGTCACCCTAAAAATCAAAGTATATAGTTATGGACAAATAAAACTATAAAGCAGAATTAAAAATAATAATAAGAGAATGCAAGGCTCTGAGTGCTGTTTTTCCACAGCATTTCTCAGTGATGTGTTTGCAGCACGCTGGAGAGGAGGTGTGATGTTTCCCTCTGTGGCATCAAACAGGCGCCTTTCTACTTAATCTAATAGGAGTGCATTTCCCCAGCTTGGCGTCCCTAAGCGGTGACACAAACTTACCACACATCCAGAAAACACCTGGTTTCTCTGTTTTTCCTTCTGGATCTCTAGGAGACACAGAAATGAGAGCGGGGCCATGAGTGAGAATATTTTGCCTCTGAACCAAGACTACTGTGTCTTCAGCTCATCCATGAAACAGTAACAGATTAATTTAATAACTCATGATTAGGGTAAAATCTCAGGCCCCAACACTACTTTTCCTTAATGTAGATGACTGTTATGGGTGTTTATCAACTATTCAACTTTTAATCCTGTACTTTCCTTATTGGGTTGATGCTGCCCTACAGAACCTTGGTATAACGTTAAAATAATCAAGATATATATATATATATATATATATATATATATATATACACACATCAATCTGTCATTATGTCAGTGAGAAACAGCAAGTTAAAAGTTTTAAAAGTAGTTTGCCAAAGAAGCAATATTTTCTGGCTTTATTGTAACTCTCATTTGAGATCTTCCACTCTTAATGTGACGTTGTCCCAAATTTTTCATGAGCTCTCATTTTGAAATGTTACACAAATTTTGACTTGACTCCTCCTCTGATGAATTCCATCTCATTGATTTCATATCTTGTCAGGTATTTAAACAATTAGTTTTTGCACAATCATAAGTGGACTGAATAAAAAACGCATTTCCAAAAGAGACAACTGGACATGTCCTCTAAGAAAATAAGTTTATTGAAGGAAATACTACTCAACATTGGAATTATGTTGTAAAAGACCATTTTTGACTTGTCTTAATATCAAAGAATCTGTATAAGTTTCATGGCAAACACAAGTGAAGACATGGTCCCAAGGCTCAAAGCAAACATCCCGACCCTGTGAGATCTGACTCTACAGTATGCTAAAAAGCCTCCTGTAACCCCAGGAGTAATCAACTTCACCCAAGATTATGTAGACCCAGATGACATTTAGTGTGTTCAGGCAGATGTAGTTTTCTTTCAAGATATTTCAAATAAAGAACTATGATCAAGGAAACATGCCTACACTTTGCTTTCCATATTATTATTGGATAGCCCTCTTCTCATTATTTTTGTTTTGTCTTTAAATATTAGTACAAAACTTGAAATCCTAGTCATTATTGTCCTTTTCTTGGCTAATTTCATTCCACTAAAAGTTGCAAAATCATTCCAACCTTTTAGATTACTGTAGTTACTGTATATCCTCAAAAGGGATGGAGAATCATCATTAATCTGTTATAAAATAAAAATAGCATAATATCTACTTGTTAGATTTTAGAGCATGGTTCACACCCTAAACAAGATTGCTCAGTACACTCCTTTGTGTGATGTTTCCCCTGCCTGCTCCAAGCCAGTGTAGTAGCATCATAGTTTCCTTAAATTCTTTTATACACCAAGAATAACATAAGAGGCAGCATTTTTGAGTGACTAATAAATTCCAGACACTGAGCATTTTAGTCACTTAATTTAGTCACAATAATGCTGTGAAACAGGTGCTACTGGCATCTTTGTACCAACCCATGGGAGACTGAGGGACTTAAACAGATTTCCCCAGCGCTGCCCAGCCAGTGAGACACGGCTCCAGTCCAGGTCGTGTCCAGGTCTGGTCCCCCAAGCATTAGGAGCATCACATAGCTACATAAATAGATTGTGAGTGGCATTTTCTCATCATAATGTTTCAGTCTAGAAACAGTCTAGTGCTTCATGTCCAAATCATATTTAAAGCTCTAACTTCAAAAATTAAAATCTCTATATCATCGTGAATTACCAAGTAGTGTGTGTGTCTCGTGTGTGTGTGTGTGTCTCGTGTGTGTGTGTGTGTGTGTGTGTGTGTGTGTGGTTCTGGTTGTTAAAATCACTGCCTCTTTCATGCTAGGCAATCTACCTCTGAGCCAAATCTCCAACTCCTTAACAGCTTCTATAGTGATCAACACCATACAAATTCATATTTTCATTTGCTGTACTTTCCCTTTTGTGCTTTTCTAAGTCCCAAGTTCCTAGTGATAAATTTATAATACAGACCTGTACATGTTTCTGGATTGTAATTTTCCATTGGTGAGTACTGTTGAAAACTCTTACTACTGTTATTTGTTGTTACTATTTCATTGCTTTGTGTCAAGCCGGCAGTTCTACTGCCAAATTTTTTTTTTTAGAAAAACTTTGATGAAACAAAAACAAGAACCAAGAACCCTTTGAATGTCACTGAAGTGTAACACATGCTTCAACATGCACCATATCAAAGAGGATCTGGTTTGCCTGCTGTGTTAGTCAGCTTTGCAATTCTATGACAAAATACCTGAGAGAAATCAACTTAAAGGAGGGAATGTTTATCAGCATCTGAATCTTTTCTCATCAGGCCAAGGTTGAAAAGCTCAGACTTTCATATCTAAAAATCACTCATCTGGATTCAGGTATGGCTAAAAATTCCTTCACTTGAAAAATGAGAGAAGCAGACCTATCCTTCCTGTAGACTCATGACCAGTACAATGTGCAGACAGAGTGAAGAGTCATGTGATGTCTTCTAGCCTCAGTAGCTTGTGATGCAATGACTTTGTAGGGAATGTCCTAGACATGGAAAGGAATTTCCTGCTCTGACATAAGCCTGGCAGACTTCCTTCATTTACAGCAGGGTAACTTCTCATGGCAAATGCTTGGTCTACCATTGTACTGGCCAGAGCTACAGGAGGGAGATAGGCTGTGGTGTTGGTGGTTTGCTTCAAGGATTCTACTGTGACCATCATGACAAATGTAAGCAAAGAACGTGGATGGGACAAGGATGAACATATAAAGACATACAGAATCCAGGTAAGCTACATTAGCCAATATCAACTGCCTGTGTAAACTTTATGCCGTGATCTTAAACCACTTAATACTTTATCTTACTTTGCCCAATTCTTATCTCAGCAACTAGAATTTTACCTTAGTTTGTCCTGAAGTAGGTTAAAAGGGCCTAGCATGCCTGGGATAGTCTGAGCACACCTGAGACACCCCAACTGCTGCCGCGGGTCTGCCCCTCAACCCAGCATGCCTGGGATGCCCCCTGCAAGACTGAGACACCTTAGACTGCTGCTGTGGGCCAGCCCCCTGGTCCAGCATGCCTGGGCCACCCTAGACCACTGCCATGGGCCCATCCCTTTGCCTGGAATGCCTGGGACACCCTTGGCATACCTGGGATGCCCAGACTGCCACAGTGAGTCCACCCCTTGGGGAACTCCCCCACATCTTGGACTGTGGTTGATCTTTGATTCCAATAACTTCTCCCAGAATCTTGAACTACAGTGAATTACCATTCTGGCTTGGTGGGAGACTCAGGAACCCCTCACCCAAACAGAAGACCTTAGCAGGTTCCAGTCAGTGTGGTGAGTTTGCCCCCAAAATAGAGATATACAGTGGGTAAATAGGAGTGTAAGTGAAGCTCCCTCCAACTGTAAGACCTTGGTGAACCTGGCAAGAGGGTAGGTGATCCTCTCTTCCACACAGAGAACATCAGACAGGTTGAGGAGTGCACCACTAAGGCCTCCCCCAACTGGGAGAAAATTAAAAGAGCTTATGAGACCCCCAGTGACACAGCAGGGCCTCAGCTGACACAGACACTATAGACAGGGAGATCTAATGACCTGCAACAACCTGAAGACATAGCAACAACAGGAGCTAAGAGTTGACCTACATCAACACTTCTAGGCTGGTTAGCCCAGGAAGAATATAGGACTCACCCAACAGGCCCTGCAGAAGGCTCTCCTCTTCATTGTGGTACCCAGCAATTGGACAAACTACAACTACGTAGTAGGAACCTAAAATTCATACTAAGGACAGTTGAGACTGTTGGGATTGAATGACCAAATATTTACCCAAAAGGTGAAAATGACAAAACAAAAAGGCAAAATGCAATCTAAAAAATCTAGTCCATAAGGAGCAAGTGCAGGCAACATTGAAATAGAGGACTTTAAAAGTCATACACCAGAAATCTCTGAAAAGATAGCAAATGAAGAAACAAATCCATGAGGCTAGAGAGGAAATCAAATCAGAAATAATGTCTTACATAAAGACAGAAATAACAACCTTAGTAAATGAGTTGCTCAACATAGCTAGAGAAGAAATAGATAATAAAAAATACAGGAGCATGGGAAATTGATTGAAACTTTGAATGAACAATGTAGAAAACAAGCAGAATCCATGAAACAAAGTCAAAGAGATATCCAAGAAACAAAAAATCTGTTGAAAGCTGGCAAAACCATTTAAATGAAGCTGAGGATAGAATTTCAGACCTTGAGGACAGGATCACAGATAGTGACCATGAAGGGGTTGAACTTATAAAAACAAAAAAGCAGCATGAAATGTCAATCCAGCAGCTTCAAGATGATGCCAAGAGAAACAATATAAGACTAATAGGCATCAGTGAAGATGCAGGAGTCAATGCAAATGACATAACTAAACTTCACAGAAGTAATAGCAGAAAATTTCTCAAACATGGGGGGGAAATGTGATATACAAATGACTGAGGCAAACAGAATGCCAAACAGTCACAACCAACATGAATCTACACCCAGACATATAATAATTAAGATCCCAGACATACAGCATAAAAACAGAATACTAAAAGCTGTCATAGAAAAGACACAACTCACCTATCAAGGAAAGCCCATTAGAATCATGGCAGACATTTCAACACAAACTCTCAAGTCAAAATGAGCTTGGACTGAAGTATTTCAAGTCCTAAAAGAAAGCAACTTTCAACCCAGGCTGATGTACCCAGAAAAACTGTCTTTCAAATTTAATGGAGAAGCAAGACACTTCCAGACAAAGAATAACTGAAGAAATTTATGTCCACAAAACTAACCCTAGAAACAGTACTGAAAGACATGTTAGATAGAGATAAACATGGCCACAATCTCCAGAACAACAACAGAAAGAAACCACCAGGCTGGGCAAGAAATTAAACAAGGGAGAACAGCAGGAAACCAACAACAGGAACACAACATGGGAAAGTCAAGCCAGTACATATCAATGATAACCATAAATGTAAATGGGCTCAATTCACCTATCAAAAAAAAAAAAAACAGGTTGGCAGAATGGATCAAAAAGCAGTATCCCAGAATATGCTGTATACAAGAAACACATCTGACTCAAAAAGCAACTCATAGATTGAGTCAAAGGATGGAAAACAGTATTCCATGCAACAGGAACCCAGAAAAAAGCAGGGGTAGCTATTCTGTCTGCAGACAAAGTGAACTTCAAACCTACAATGATTAAAAGAGATAAAGAAGGCCATAACATACTTTTAAGTTGAAAACTACAAGAGTTGAAAACTAACAATTATAAATATATATGCACCAAATAGAGGAGCACCAACTATGTAAGACAAATACTAACTGACATGAAAAACCAAATACACAAGAACACAATTGTAATAGGAGATCTTACCACATCACTGTCACAAAGAGATAGATCAACTAAGCAAAAAGGGAGCAACAAAAATCACAGAACTCAATTATACCTGTGAGCAAATGGACTTAGTGAATGTTTAGAGAGTGTTCCATCAAACCACATCAGAATATACATTCTTCTCAGCTGCACATGGGACATTCTCCAAAATAGATCATTTATTAAACCATAAAACATTTTTAACTAAATGCAAAGGGAGCAAAATTATCCCATGCATAATATCTGACTATAGCACACTAAAATTTGAAATCAGTGGCAAAAAACCTGCAAAACCTGCATAAATACATGGAAATTAAATAACAACATTCTGAATAACCAGTGGGTTGCAGATGAAATTAAAGAAGAAATAAAACAATACCTACAATACAGTGAAAATGCAGGTACAACACACAGTAACCTATGGGATGCAATGAAAGCAGTCCTAAGAGGAAAATATATAGCAATAAATAGTCACATCAAGAAAACAGAATGAGCACAAATGAATATCCTAATGCTACATCTCAAGCTTCTAGAAAAGGAAGAGCAAGTCAAAACCAAAGCTCATAGAAGAGAGGAAATTGTAAAGATTAGAGCAGAAATTAATGCAATTGAAACTAAAAAAATACAAAGAATGAATCAAAGAGCTGTTTTTTGAGAGAATAAACAAAATTGATAAATCTCTTGCCAATCTTATCACAGAAAAGAAAAAAAAAACTCAAACCCACACAATAAAGACTAAAAAGAGGGAAATTACCACAGATCCCTGGAAATTCAAAAGCTGATGAACACCTACTTTGAAAATCTCTACTCACATAGGGTGTAAAACAAGGAGGAAATGGATAGATTTCTAGAAACATATGAACTACCAAAGCTCAATCAAGAAGATATAACAATTTTGAATAATCCAATCTCAGCTACCAAAATTGAAAATGTGATTAAAAACTTAGCAACAAAGAAAATCCCAGGTCCTGATGGATTCACGGCTGAATTCTATAAGAAAGTTAGAGAAGATTTAACACCAATGCTCCTTAAACTCTTCAATGAAACTGAAAAAGAAGCAGTCCTCCCTAACTCATTCTTGGAGGCAAGTATCACTCTGATACCAAAAGCAGGGAAAGACCCAACCAAAAAAGGAGAATTATATATCAATCTCACTAATGAACATTGATGCAAAAATTCTCAATAAAATATTAGCGAATAGAATGTAGCCAATCATCAAGAAGATTATACATCATGACCCAGTAGGATTTATTCCAGGAATGCAGAGATGGTTCAACATACGCAAATCAAAAAATGCAATACACTATGTCAACAGAGCCAAAAATAAAAATCACACGATTCTCTCAATAGACACAGAAAAAGCTTTTGATTAAGTCCAACACCTGTTCATGATAAAAAAAAAACCTACAGAAACTAGGAATAGATGGTATGTACCTCAATCTCATAAAGTCCATTTATGACAAACCAACAGCCAACATTATACTAAATAGACAAAAACTGAAAGCCTTCAGTCTAAAATCAAGAACAAGACAAGGATGTCCACTATCACCACTCCTATTCAATATAGTTCTGGAAATATTAGTCAGAGCAATCAGACAAGAGAGAGAAATAAAAGGAATAAAAATAGGAAAAGAAGTTAAATTATCATTATTTGCAGGTGACATGATAACTACATAGAAGACCCCAAAAACTCCATTAAAAGACTACTAGAAGTAATAAACAACTTTAGCAGTGTAGCTGGATACAAAGTCAACACTCGAAAATCAATAGCATTCTTGTACACAAACAAAAAACTCCCTGAGAAATTATGGAAATACCACCTTTCAGAGTAGCATCTAAAAAAATGAAATACCTAAGAATCAACCTAACCAAGAATGTAAAAGACCTATATGCTGAAAATTATACTACTCTAAAAAAGGATATTGCAGAGGATATTAGAAAATGGAAGGATATTCCTTGATATTGGTTAGAAAGAACCAACACTGTGAACATGTCCATACTCCAAAAACTGTTATGCAGATTCAATGCAATTCCAATGAAAATACCATTAACATACCTTACAGATCTAGAGAAAATATTCCTGAAATTCATCTGAAAACAGAAGAAACCTAGAATAGCAAAGGCAATTCTGGACCACAAAGGCAAGCAGGAGGCATTTAAATTCCTGACTTGAAATTATACTACAAATCCACAGTAATAAAATCAGCATAGTACTGGCAAAGAAATAGACCTGAGGATCAATGGAACAGATTAGAAGATGCAAACACTACCACAAAGATGCTCAGCCACCTTATATTTAACAAAAGGACTAAACCTGTTCACTGGAAAAAAGATAGCCTCTTTAATAAATGGTGTTGGAAAAATTGGCTTTCCATATGCTGAAGACTGAAACTAGACCCATGCCTATCACCATACACTAAACTAAAGTCAAACTGGATCAAGGATCTAAATATTAAAACAGAAACACTAAATCTACACGAGCAAGGTAGGTAGAAATCTTGGAGATATAGAGGTAGGGAGAGAATTCATGAATAAAATGCAAACTTCACAGGAAATACTTCAAAGAATCAACAACTGGGATCTCATATTACTAAAAAGTTTTTGCACTTCAAAAGAAATCACCAACAAAGTGAAAAAAAAAACCCACAGAATGAGAAAGAATTTTAGCCAACAATCCCTCAGACAAAGGACTTATATCCAGAACATAGAAGGAATTGAAAAACATCTGTGGAAATCAGTATGGATATTCTTCAGAAAACTAGGATTGAATATTCCATTCAATCCAGCTATTCCCCTCCTGAATATTTTCCCAGAAAAACTGAAAAGGTCATGTCACACTGATGTAAGTGGACCCATGTTCATAGCAGCACAGTGTGTGATAGCTAAATTTTGGAAAAAACCAAGATGCCTATCAACTACAGAGTGGATGAAAAAAATGTGGTATTTTTATACAATGGAATATTGCTCAGCTATAAAAAGGATGATCTTGAGGCCTTTTTAGGTAAATGGAGGCAACTTGAGAATATCCTCATAAGTGAAATAAACAAGACTCACATTAGTAAATATCACATTGTCTCTCTAGTGTAAAAAATCAAAAGAACTGACAGAGTAATGGGATCCAAAAAGTATAACAGATATTGTAAAAGTGAAAGGGAAGGAAAGTGCTCTAAACAATATAACAGTATGTATACTGTGTAAGATAGATGACCATATTACTAAATTTCTGTTAGATCATCGAACAGAATGGTTTGCACTGCCAATGTTTGACTGTCTAGCCACTTTTTAGGCTTTGATTTTTTAACTTGAACAACTATTTTTAAGATGACAATATGTAATGTATCAACTAGCAATTATATGATTTTAATTTTTTGAATTCTGTATTATTCTACTTTTTTTCTCTTTTGTCCATTGTTTTTTTAATTTTCTTTTCTTTCTTTCTTAAATAAAAACTAAAAATAAATAAATAAATGTTATCTTGACTAAATATTAGCACAAACTTTTCAATGAACTAAAAGAAACTAGCTGTATAACTATCTTAACTATCTTGTGCATAAAACATTTTTCTTTTCCTTTCTCCCATTAAAGTTTGACATGCCTATATCTTGTACCCTGAATAACTACTGTGAAGACAACAGTATTTGATGTATTAATTATTTTAAGTCTACTACTAACCTGTTTTGAAGCTGTCTTATTATTCCTATCTCTTTGAAATAAAATAATTAAAAATTTTTTAAAAGTAGGTTAAAAAAAGACAATTTCTCATTCAACCTATGTAATCACAACCATGACCACCATTTCTCCCTCTCATCAACACTTTTTCTATTATAAATTTTAACTTCTATTTAGTGAGAGACAAGGAAAAGATTCCAGTTTTGCTAAACAAAGTCACAACTTTAAGGAGAAGTAAATTGCTCCATGCAGATCATCATTTGGCAATTTACAAGTTAGTTGGAAAGATAAAAATAATATCAATAACTATCTTTAAATATATTTAAAAATTCTGAACACTCTACTAGGGACTTTACATTCATTTGCTCAAATTCGTGCAGTAGTATTATAAGTGAAAAATTATCATCTCAATGTGATAGAATGAAAATTATTTTTCCAGCTTGCATATAGCCAAGAACTGACAGAGCCCAGATTAGAATTCAGATCAGTCTCATGGTCAGTCCGAGGTGGGAGACCTCCCACAGCAGTCTGGATAAGACACTGCCTGCCCTGCAGCAAATCACTTCTCTACCCAGGAGTGTGAAGTTAGGCATCTTACCCCGTAATCAGATCTACACTGTTAACAGAGGCATCACTGAACCGACACTTCCTGGATTTACATTTTTGCCTTTCTCAGAATTTTTTCAGCCCTTCATGTGTACAGGGTGAGGTTAGGGGTCTTGTCTTTATGAAATACCAATCTCAGGTATTTTGTTATAATAACATAAGAAGGTCTGAGACAGTGTGGGCACCTGGTTTTTAAATGCATATTTATTTTGGAGGACACCTTGTACATTTAGTGAAGAAATGAGGGGCTTCCTTTGGCAGAGAGGAAATATTACATGCAGGTAAGGCACATACCATGGAAAACTCAAGGTTTTTAAAGAAAGACTATATTTATAGCAATTTGAGGTTTATTGACAGTTAAATAGATGGTCCAGGAAATTACCGCATACTTCTCTTCCCCATCAAGTTATCTTTGTTGCTAATATCTTACATCAATGGGTACATTCGTTATCAAGGATGAACCAAACTGATACATGTTTAACATTCCTGGTTTGCACTGGAGTTTGTTCTCTGTGTTGGACAACACTGTGGTTTTGTACTAATGTGCAGTGTCACATATCTATCACTACAGTGTCATACAAGAGAATTTCACTTCCCTAAAAACCTGTGCTCCACCCACCCACCCTTCCTCTTCTGCACCCACAGCTCAGTAATTAGTAATATTTTCACTATCTCTATAGTTTTGCCTTTTTCAGAATGTCATGCATAGGGTGCAAGAGAAAACCATAGTGAATGCTTAAATAAAAAAATTTTTTAAATTGTTCCAGTAAAAGATGCATTGCTATTAATCACCCTCAAGATACTCCCCTTTGCTTTGAACACACTTATCTCATCATTCTTGCCAGTTTCCGAAGCAATTCAAGAAGTTCTCTTGCATGAATCTTTTTTTTAGCTGCCCAAATGTCTTAAATGAATTCTAAATGTTCATGACAATTTCTATCAAATAAATATAACAAAAACAGCGTGGTACTGGCAAAAAACAGACATGAGGATCAATGGAACGGATTAGAAGATGCAGAAACAACTCCAGACATACTCAGCCATCTTATCTTCACAAAGGAGTCAAATGCCTTCACTGGAAGAAAGATCACCTCTTTAATAAATGGTGCTGGAAGAGCTGACTTCCCACACTCCAAAAATTAAAACTAGATGCATATAACTCACTTTGTCCTAAACTAAATGTGAAATGAATCAAAGATCTAAATACTAAAACAGAAATATTATATCTGCTGATAAATAGGATAGACATTGGTTTAGGCTAAGACTTTATGAACAAAACCCTAACTGCACAGGAAATATCACAAAGAAAGTTTAGGGTTGTTTTTTTTTTAAAGGAGCAATGTAAGAATTTTTGGTTCTGGAAGATAATAATGACCGTGAAACAACTCTACTGAATTAATTAGAAGAATTTATCCTGAAAAAATACAGGATGATCTTTTAAATTTTTTTAGGTTAATTAGACTAATGGAATCACCTAATTCAGATTTCGGTTTCAGCTAATGGTATTTTCCCTTGTGTGGGAGGCTGGCAGAGGGAAGGAGGGACAGAGGGGCAGAAACAGTGAGGGCAGGGACTTCCCCAGCATATAACTCGTCTTAGCACATTTTAGCAGAACTAATACCTGTTATTCTTACGGATCATAGCAGGGAGCATTTTAATTGGGTTCTACAGGATAATGACCAAATATTTTAGGCATTTCTGCTCTGGTAGAAAGTGTCAAAAACGCAAATTCTGTCTTTAACGGTAAGGTTAATGGCTATCTTTTAAAGAAAGATTCATCAGAGCCTTTGTCAATGAAGACAGCTGGAAGTAATTTATTAGCTACCTACCATTAAATATTCTGTCCTTACTCATGGAAACACAAGTCATGTGTTTTTGAAGAATCGCTAACTGTTTTTACTGGAATGTTTTACAACTATAAAATTTCTGTAAGAATGCAATTTATATTTATTTCCTCAGTGACATTGTCCATCATAGGGTGACCCAATTGGTCTTACTACATTGGCTGGTTAGTTCACAAACTCTTAAAAACATGTGGCCCCTTTATGTGTTTCCAGACCAGTGCTTGATTTCTGTCCCCTCCGTCTGTCATGGTCAAAGCTGACTCGCCCCCGGGAATCCCAAACCATAAAGCCTTTGATACGGATCTTACTGCTCTCTATTGGATGTCTTCACTTCCTGGGAGCGCGTGTTGTTTGGTTTTGGTCTCTTCCCTTTGTAGGCCTGAGTTCCATGATTTTGCTAATTTGGCTTAACACAGATTTTCTTCGTGTGGCTCTGAGTTGGAAGGAAGGAGAATAGTGAGGAAAACGTGATGGCAATGGCAGTGGGGGCTGCCCGTGTGCTGAGAGGGCTTTTTGTTATCAAAGCTCTAAAATTTTAGTCATCTCTGCTTTATAGCAGCTGATCCTCTGTGCTCAGCGAGGCCAGACCCTGGATGCTCCCCAAAATAACATTTTCTTTTGGTTGTTGTAAGGATTTATGCTCCACAGTATGGAAAAATCTGCTGATTTTAAGAATTTCTATCTTATTTGACTGCTCCCCATCTATTGGAAGAAGCCAGTGAGAATCGGTTTCTCTGACTCCGGAGCCTCTGTCCTAAGTCCTACATATTCTTGATTTGTCATTTAAACTAACTTTTTTAAACCTTTATGGAATCCTTTTATTTCTTTATTTTTATTTTAAAGAGAATAAAATAAAAGAGGACAGAACAAAGAAGATCAGAACAACATAAGCAACACAGCACTTTTACAACAAGGCAACCAGATATTAACAGTAGTTACCATAATGTCTCTTTCTTTGCAATAGTTGAGCATGGCTTCAAATACAATAATATCAAACATAACAAAATAGTATAAAACCATTCAAAAGAATGAAAGAATTACAGGGCATTCTGAACTGAATAACAGAAAATAATCAATGGCTACTATAATATCTTATTTTCCAAAAAAAATTTGTTTATACTATCACATATATTAAAACCCCAAGGGGCTGGGGATTTAGCTCAGCGACATAAGCGCCTGCCTTGCAAGCAGGCAGTCGTGAGTTCGATCCCTGGTACCGATAAAAAAAAAAAAAACCCCAATAACACAAAACATGATAGAACTGATGGTAATAGAAGAATAGAAGCATGGTAGCACTTCAAAGCAAGACAATATTAAACCAGCAATGGCCGCCATAATGTTTTGTTTTCTTCAAAACAGCTGTTCATACCATCACACATAATAAAGTCAAACAAAACAGAATAAAACTATTCCAACTGATAAATGAAAACATTAAAAGGCTTCAAAGCTATATAATGGGGAATCATGATTACCATAAAATCTTATATACTCTTACCATTTCTCACACTAGGGAGACTATATGGTATTTATACATGTGAGTTTGGTTTATTTTGCTTTTGACTATGGTCTCAAGTTGTGTCCATTTATTTATAAATATCTCAATGTGATCATTCTTTATAGCTGAGTAGTACTCCATTGTATAAAAATACCATAACTTTTTTTTAATCCATTCCTCAGTTGATGGGCACTTAGGTTGTTTCCAAGATCTGGCTATTACAAATTGTGCTGCTATAAACATGGATGCACATATATCACTGTGGTACGATGTTTTCCATTCCTCTGGGAATATGCCTAGAAGTGGAATTGCTTCCACATTGGAAGTCAAATGGGAATTCCAAACCCAGCTTTTTGAGGAATCTCAAGACTGACCTCTACAGTGGTTGCACCAGTCGACACTCTCACCAACAGTGCAGAAGAGTTCCTTTTTCCCCACAGCCTCTCCAACACTTGTTGTTGGTAGTTTTTTTTTTATCCTGGACATTCTTTCTGCAGTGAGATGGAATCTCAGTGTGGTTTTAATTTGCATTTCTCTCATGACTAATGATGATGAACATTTTTTCGTGTATTTATTTGCCATTTGTATTTCTTATCTGAGAACTGTGTATTCATTTCAGATGCCCATTTTTGGGTTGGGTCTTTGAATTTCAGGTGTCTGATTTTTTTTTAATTCTTTATAAGTTCTAGACAGAAGTCCTTTGTCTGAGGGACAGTTCACTAAGATTTTTTCCCAGTTTATGGGTTTTCTTTTCACTCTGCTGGAGATCTCTTTTGACATGCAGAAACTCTTTAATAGATGTGATCCCAGTTATTGATTCTGGGAAGTATTTCCTGTGCGGTTTGATTCTTGTTCATGAATTCCCTACCTACCCCTATATCTTCAAGATTTTTACTGACTTTGTCTTCCAAAAGATTTAGTGTTTTTGTTTTAATATTTAGATTTTTGATCCATTTAGATTTTAGTTTAATACATGGTGATAGGCATGGGTTTTTGGCATATGTAGCCAATTTTTCTAGCACCATTTATAAAAGAGACTATCATTCTTCCAGTGAACATGTCTGGCCCCTTTATCAAAGATAAGGTGGTTGAGTGAGTTTTTGATTGTGGTTGTAACTTCCAATCTGTTCCATTGATCTTCAGGTCTGTTTTTATTCCAGTATCATGTTGATTTTATTACAGTAGCCTTGTAGTATAACTTCAAGTCAGGAATTGTGTTGCCTCCCGCCTTGCCTTTGCTGCTTAGAATTGCCTTTGCTATTCTAGGTCTCTTCTGGTTCCAGATGAATTTCAGGAGTGATTTCTCCAGATCTATGAGGTATGTTAGTGGTATTTTGATTGGGATTGCATTGCATCTGTATAGTAATTTTGGGAGAATGGCCATTTTCACAATGTTTGTTCTTCCTATCCATGAACAAGGGATGTCTTTCCATTTTCTGAGGTCCTCTTCAATTTCTGTTTTCAGTCTATTATAATTTTCCTTGTATAGTTCTTTTACTTCTTTCATGAGATTAATTCCTAAGTATTTCATTTTTTTGGATGCTAGTGTGAAAGGTGTGGCTTCTCTTATGTCTCTCTCAGTATTTTTATTGTTAGTGTATAGAAATACTACTGATTTTTGAGTATTGACTTTGTATCCAGCCACATTGCTGAATTTATTTATTATATCTAGGAGTTTTTTTAATAGAGTTTTGGGGATCTTCTATGTAAAGTATCATGTCATCTGCAAATAATGATAATTTAACTTCCTCTTTTCCTATCTTTACTCCTTTTATTTCTCTCTCTTGTCTAATTGCTCTGGCTAGTATTTCCAGGACTGTATTGAATAGGAGTAGTGATAAGGGACATCCTTGTCTTGTGCCTGATTTTAAGGTAAATGTTTTCAGTTTTTGGCCATTTAATATGATGCTGGCTGTTGGTTTGTCATAGATGGCCTTTATCATATTGAGGTAAAGACCATCTATTCCCATTCTCTGTAAGGTTCTTATCATGAATGAGTGTTGGACCCTATCAAAAGCTTTTTCTGCATCTATAGAGATGATCATGTGATTCTTACTTTTGGTTCTTTTGATATGGTGGATTACATTGATTGATTTACGTATGTTGAATCATCCCTGCATTCCTGGGATGAATCCCACTTGGTCGTTGTGTATAATCTTCTTGATTATTTGCTGCATCATGTTTGCCAATATTTTACTGAGAATTTTTGCATTTATGTTCATTAGGGAGATTGGCCTAGAGTTCTCTTTTTCAGTTGGGTCTTTCTCAGGTTTTGGTACTAGAATAATATTTGCTTCCAGGAATGACTTAGGAAGAATCGCTTCCCTTTCAATTTCATTGAAGAGTTTGAGGAGTGTTGGAATTAAGTCTTCTTTGTATTTCTTGTAGAAATTCCACAGGGAATCCAACTGGGCCTGGGCTCTTCTTTGTTGGTAAGGACTTAATTACATTTTCAATTTCATTAATAGAAATTGGGTTATTCAGCAGTTTTACATCTTCCTGATTCAGCTTTGGTAGTTCATATGTATCTAGGAATCTGTCTATGTCTTCTGTGTTATTGAACCCATGAGAGTAGAGGTTTTCAAAATAGGTGTTGATGATCTTCTGTATTTCAGAGCACCCAGCTATACAAAGCAAGTATTAACAGAAATGAAAAATCAAATAAGCAATAACTGTATTTCAGAGTCTATAGTAATTTCACCTTTTTCATTCCTTATTGCATGAATTTGAATTTTTTTCTTTCCTTTTTTAAATAAGGTTGGCTAGGGGCTTATCAATTTTATTTATTCTTCCAAAGAACCAACTCTTTGATTCATTGATTCTTTGTATTATTTTCTTAGTCTCTATTGGATTGATTTCTGCTCTGATCTTTATAATTTCCTCCCATCTTTTGGCTTTGGGCTTGGTTTACTCTTCTTTTTCTAGATGTTTGAGATGTAGCATCAGGTTGCTTATTTGTGTTCATTCTGTCTTCCTGATGTGGGAACTCAGTACAATAAATTTTTCTCTGAGAACCACTTTTATTGCATCCCACAGATTCCGGTAAGTTGTATTTGTATTTTCATTTCCTTGTAGATAATGTTTAATTTCTTCTTTAATTTTCTCCATGACTCACTGATTGCTCAAGAGTGTATTATTCAATTTCCATGTGTTTGTGGAGTTTTTGCACTTTCTTTTATCATTAATTTCTAGTTTCATGGTGCTCTGATCCAATAACATGCATGGGATAATTTCAATTCTTTTGTATTTACTTAAATATATTCTGTGGTCTAGTATATGGTCTATTTTAGAGAATGTCCCATGTACTGCTGAGAAGAATGTATACTCTGATGCTGTTGGATGCAACACACTGCATACGTCTATCAAGTGTAGGGGGCCGCCAGTACCCCGTAGAGGCCTGTGGTAAAGAGTAAAGCCTGAGCTAGATTACCCCTCCCATCGAGTAATCAAAGATGGTGCCCATATCCTGCTTTTTGGTCTCGCCTACTTTGTAAACAGCCTTGCCAGTTATTCGTCTGCTTAGTAACTGATGACGCTAGCCAATCAGCTTGCTGTACCTATCTCTGTGTGATTGGATACCT